>OZ026613.1:15030605-15298105 GCA_964020975.1 Hermodice carunculata | reverse complement strand
CAATTATGTATATTTGTCAGCTCTTCATTAATTTTATCTGATACATCATTCGTCTCTAAATTAATTTGTTGAATTGAAAGAACACAAGGGTGTTGCAATGGATGTATTATCAGCAGAAAGAATGGAGTAAAATTTTTGAGGTGCACGGTAAATATCATTAGTATAAATCATAAATAACAAAGGTCCCAGAATTTAACCTTGTAGGACTCCGGTTTTTTTTAGAGAAAGTGGAACTGATAGAGTGTCATCAAAGAAAATGTTGCTGTCTATTAGTAAGGTAACTATGGAGCCATTTTAAAGAAGATACCATAATATTTCAATTTGTATGAAAAATATTATGGTCTCATTTATTGAATGCCTTAGAAAGGTTAAATATACACTGACCGGCAATTTGTCTGAATCCATATATACAGCTGAAAATAGTTTCAATAGAGCATTCACAAGGAGGGTGCTTTTGGAGGGGGTAGCAGTCTTAGGCATGCTATATAATATCTCTTTAATAAAGAATTTGAAAAAAAATAGATGCTGTTCAACCTCAGGCAATCAGTATAAAAAAAGCCAGACTTCTGGTGAGTAGAGCGACTCCAGCGGTTATCACCAGCACATGCAGACCGGGACTGGGCATCACTTGGGCAAAGATCCATCCCATCCCACCACAAACCCAGGGAACCCAAACGAAAGCTCTTTCCACCCACCAAAAATCGGTCCTTACAAGTTCAAGATTTATTATGGCACGACGCTTTTGGTTAAGTCAAGGTTATCGCTACAAGTGTTGCACCTACAAAACAGTCCCTGTCAGTCCTCTAATCTTTCAGTGTCAAGTTTTGAACTTAGTCAACAGCTTTTCTTGGCGGCACCCAAAGCGCGCCGAGGAAAGCTGTTGACCTGGATTATTCTCTCAAGAATTTGAGGCGTGCCGAATAAGAGGACAGTTCATAATGGGCGGGGCTACGATATTAGTCAGCTGTCATGCGAGACAGGTCATACGTGATGGTGCGCATGCGTATTACGCAGACGGACACATTCTCATGGGGGACAGAATATCAATTATCATAGTACACCGGTACTTGAATGGAAGGTCCTATTACGAGGAATGTGAATTTAGTATCCTTATGATAATTCAAGGAAGTTCGACTTTAGTCGCAGTTGACACTGAAAGAGTTAATGCTGACTTAAACGCGTCTATTTACGTTCGCGCTTTTGTTTTTATTTTAAGTCATTCTAAAGATAAGGCATCATGAATTTAAGTGAGTATTTTTGCAAGGTTACTGTCTTACATGCAGGTAAATTCAAGGTCTAACTAGGAAAGATGATTTGCTGCATAGCAAATCAGTGTGTGTGTCTTCAAAGCATATTAGTATGGCAATGTACAACTATTTCATTACACAGGAGTAGAAGTTGGAATGGCATCTCTATCTATTATAGTTTTGAAGTTATTCAAGATTTAAAATGTCTAATGGCGCTATTTAGCATAATTTAAATTGCTACAACTTTTATTTTGAATTCATGAGGTGCGCAATGGTCAACAACCCCTAAGTAGAAGTTGGAATGACATCTCTATCTATTATAGAGTTGAAGATGTTCAAGATTGAAAATTTCGAATACTGCTAATTAGCATAATTTGTATTGCTACAACCTTTGTTTTAAATTCATTATATGACCAATGGTCAACACCCCTCAAGTAGAAGTTGAAATGTTTTAAATTCATCAGATACGCACTGGTCAATAAACCCCTAGTAAAAGTTGGAATAACATCTCTATTATACTTTTGAAGATATTCAAGATTTAAAATTTCAAATGCCCCTAATTTTGCATAATTTTAAACACCTCCATTCATCTGAATAAAACAGCCAAACTCCTTGTATGGAGGTACAATCATGCCAAGTTTGGAGTTTCTATGTGTAATAGTGTCCGAGAAAAGTGTCGGACAAATATGCTGGTAAAGAAAGAGAGAGAGAGAGAGAGAGAGAGAGAGAGAGAGAGAGAGAGAGAGAGAGAGAGAGAGAGAGAGAGAGAGAGAGAGAGAGAGAGAGAAAGAAAGAAAGAAAGAAAGAGAAAGAAAGAAAGAAAAGTGTGTGTTGTCTGGGGCTATTTCATTTTTTTTTTTTTTAAATCTTGAAAGCTTCCGTGACTGTTGCACTTTTCTTTTCAATGTCAAGAGAGACTTTGTCCAGTACTGGTCGGCTTAAAGTTGCCATGTACAAATTTTAGGGATCTTACGAGCAGTTGTTCCTTGATTCATTTTCTGAGTAATTTGGTAACAGCGGAAGTGATATATCACTGAGTAGTGTCCGAAGTAAGGTAAAGTGAATAGACAGTCTGTGTGTGTCCAAATTGTCTTCAATCATATTAATTCGCTTAATTGTGCAGTTACTTTTTTAGCATAGTTTTATGAAATATTTGTCAAATGATATTTTCGGATCGGAAGTTAAACCAAGTAATTTTACTTCATCTGTATTTTGCATGTCAATGCCCTGTATTTTGATTTTAAAATCTGGTGTTTTGATTTCCAAGTAACACAAGTTGAAAGTTTGTCAAATTCGCTAGCATATAGTTGGATGTTAGCTACTGCATAGATTTCTTAAATCGGTAAGTTTTTTTGTATATTTCTGACTTGGTGGACATTGTCGGCTATTGCTGTCAGGGTATTATCGGCGGTAAAATCAGACAAACTTTCGTCGTTAATGAACCAGAATAGATCATTTACAAAGATGTTGAACACTTGCAGTGTCGGACCTAGGACAGATCCTTGTGATACGCCGCTTTTTGAAAGTCTCCACTATAAGCATTGGCTAAATCTTGACTCCTTGGTATCTGCTATTAAGTAACTAGCTAAGAATATAATTGCGTTATGATGAACCTGTACATGCTTTTAATTTTGCAAGTATGAGAGAGTGAGATATGTTTTCAAAAGCCTTAGATAGATCTGTTAGTGCTATTCCTACATTTAACGTTATCAGATCGTCATGCTTCGAAAGCATGAAAGAGGATGCATTGCCAAGACGAGGTATGCACATTAACTGGAATCCTGTGCTGCCACCTAGGCTGCAGCAAGGAACTTGACACGAAGGAGGGCATATTTGTGTGTTAAGCAGGGCCAAATGAGCTTATTTGATAAAAGAAGCAACTTGAGAAAGCAAAAAGGTTAAGAAAAGTCATTCTCTAAGTTTTAGAACATACAAGATGCTTAACATATTTAGACAATTTAATTTGTTTGGTAGAAAAAGTATTATTTCTGGATGGTCAAGTAACATATCTTGTAAAAGTGCCCTGATCTTGGCAAAGGCATAGTTCTGTTCCCTAGGAACTGAGGGGACTAGAGCAGTTCTGCAGTTAATATAGTTCAATATGAATTCTTCCTATTGTGCTTTGCCCTGTTAGCTGATAGTTTACATCTTGTCATATTTTCACCTTGAGCGGTTTTTATGTTTTATTCCAGTAATCTTTCAAAAAATCTTTGACACAATGCTCGAGATGCTAAGTAGTCGGTAATTTTGTTTATTCAAGTGGTCAGACTTTTTAAGTGCAGGATTCATGAAATGGCGTGGAATTTGGCACAACACAATGCTTTTGTTGTAAATCCCAGTTACAATTGCTGTTGTGTCCCGTTGAGACGGTCGGTCTGATAAATCTGCGTATATACAGATTCATTTAATTTGACTGTTTTACTGTGTATCACTGACCTGACATGTAGGTCTGAACTGACCTGTATATATTGATGTTAATAAAATTATCTATCTATCTGTCTATCTTTAACCAACAAAAACTGAACAAAAGAATGGAAATGCAGACACAAATTTTCAGTTTTAAGTATTCGTTGCCTACCAAATAAGGCAAGTAAGTACCAGCAAGTATCGGTGTACTTGACTGCACATCACGAATTCGTGAACAGAAGTGCCCTGCTCTTGCTTTGCGAGCGACTTGTCATATCGGATGCAAACAACATCCTTCTTGAGGTCACGTCCAAGCGAGTTCCATATCCTGTAATTTTCAACTCGGTCCAGGCCATGGTTGTGTCTGTGGTGTATGCAGACGTACAGTGGAGAATTGTCCCAAATGCAACAGGTTGTCGCCAACAGGTGAAGTTAGCATTTTATTTTGCAGCTTTAACCCTTTGGTGTTATAATGTTGTGGCTGGAGCGTCGTCACTTGTATATAAAAGCCAGAGGAAAAGGGTTTCTTCTCGATTGTCGTCCCCAAGTCTCATCATCTGCAATCATTCAGCTGAGCGTGTTAATTCCTGACCCTAAGGTTGCAGAGCTCATACGATCAGCCATGTCTATTCGTCCATCCGTCCGTCAGTCCGTCCATGAATCTTTTAAAGAATGACGGACTTTCTGAAGGTCAACGAGGGAATGCATTTCAGGAAAAGATTTTGTGATGATCATTGCATTTCAGTAAATAATTTTTGGCCATTTTTGTGGTGACCATTGTACCTTAACTTGTGTACACATATCCATATGTCATTATACGAATGTTATACCGACAAAAGTGCATGACGTGTGACGTCAAGGTGATGCCTCTGGTGGTATGAATAGGAACTAACATCATAGGTGTCAAAAAAACATTCAATAGGATGTATTCATATCTAAATGCGGTCCTACTCTAACATCTATTGAGCAAAAGAGGGAGCCACCTGCATCAGGACAGATCCATGTATTAAGCATGGTCAAAAGTACTTTCTGAAAAAAATGAACAACACAAACACAATAATCTTCAGAAAATGTATTAACATATATTTGAAACATAAAGGATGCCTAAGATAATTAGAAATGGACTCTCTTTTGGTTGAAAAGGTGTTATTTATGTATGTTTATGTAGTATATAATACAAATCTGCCCTGATCATGGTGGAAGTATCAGTCTGTTGCCCCGGCAACACAGGAAGTGAGTAGGATCGCAGTTAAATATGAATGTCTCCTATTCATTATTATGGCAATATATTTAGCTTGAACAACAAAATTCCCACCAAATATGCAAAAGGCCAATGGTCAAACTTTGTAAAATATTGGTGACTATGCCATATTTTTCAAGGTCATTACTAAATGTACCACAAATGTATACATGTAGAAGTTTGATTGCATATTTATAATATAGACGACCTTGATGTACTATCTCAATGCTACAGAGGAACTGTTGTGCATTTCAGGAAACACACACACACACACACACACACACACACACACAGACACACAGACACACACACACACACATACATACATACATATATATATATATATATATATATATATATATATATATATATATATATATATATATATATATATATATATATATATATGTATGTATGTATTTGCTGCTGATCATCCGATTACATGCTAGCATAGTTTAAGACCATGAGTCCCTTATTGTCCAACGTTACTGATTACAGTGCTAAGCAGTGCGCTCCTCAGACATACATGTAGCGGTAAATTTATTATTGGACGTAACGGTTATGTTACATTCATGCAGGATTTGAGACGGCCTATATTTGTTCAGTAGCGGATCTGGTGGGTGGGTGGGGGGAGGTGCTCCCCCCATTGTCAATTTTATTTTTCAAACTTAACATACATATGTTTGTAATTTAATTGCGATATTTTGTATGTTATCTTCCCAGAATTGCCAAAAATGCACCAATTTGCATGCCCAAATTCAATTTTTTTCGGGGGGGTGTGTGGAGGGAGGGGGGAATCCCCCCGTGCCCCCTAGTCCTGCTTCAGGTCCTGTGGGAGCTCGCCATAGGGCACTATATACTTCTTAAGTGCAGGATTCAGCACCACCTTGACAATATTCTGGATCTGCCCCCATTGTTTGCTTCTTTCACTACCGCGAGTTCACATAAATGCAAAGAGTTAATTACAGGTACTGAGTTTTTAAATTACATGGAATTATGTTAATTATCATGCACATGATAGCTTCATGGGGGAAAATTTCATCTAACTCCGAGCTTAAAATTGTGTCAGACGTTTAATCCATTCTCGTCCAGATGGTATATCCCTCTACTTCAGAATTAAAGTGTATGTGTCAACACAGTTTTCTGTTCTTTCTTTCTTTCTTTCTTTCTTTTTTTCTTTCTTTCTTTCTTTCTTCTTCTCTCTCTATTTCTTTATGTCTGGGTGCCAACCCAGACATACTGTTTCTCAAAATCCTAAACCTACAAATTGAAGTTGGAATGGCATCTCTATCTATAATAATAACTTCATAACTATTTATACATAGAGGTGCCATTCCAACGCCAAATTGTATGTATGTGACATAGCCGCATCCAATGAACCATAAAGTAAAGTTGTAGGCTTTTAATTTATGCAAATTAGGCAATACACAAAATTTAAGTCTTGAATAACTATTACATATAGAAATGTCATTTAAACTTCATTTTATAAGTTTGTGACATGGCCACATCGAATGAAGCAAAAACCAAAGTTGTAACATTCTAATTTATGCAAAATAAGCGTAATACACAAACTGTAGAATATGTTGAACAGTGGCGAAGTTTACCATTTTAAATTGTTCTCATTTTGAAGACACCCAGACAGAGTTGCTGTGAAGCAAATCTTCTTTTCTAGTTCTTTCTTTCTTTCTTTCTTTCTTTCTTTCTTTCTTTCTTTCTTTCTTTCTTTCTTTCTTTCTTTCTTTCTTTCTTTCTTTCTTTCTTTCTATCTTTCTTTCTTTCTTTCTTTCTTTCTTTCTCTCTCTCTTTCCATGGCACCCAAATTTGCCCGGAGTTATTCTCAGCAATATCATTCCGAAAATCACCGAACTTGCCATGGTGACTAACCTCCAATAAAAATTTGGCACCTGGTTTGGATTAGTCATGATGTTTGAAATTATGCAAATGAGGGGCAATTATAATTTTAAAAGCTCCATATCTTTCAGACTATTGCAGATAGACACAAAGTTTCAATGTGCAAGTATATGTTTGTGACACCTGCCAATACAATAGACAATAAATGAAAGTTGTGGAATTTCAAATTATGCTAATTAGGGGCATTGAAAAATGCATCTCCAAAACTATTATAGAAAGAGTAGCCGTTTCAACTTCAAATAATAGGTTTGTGACAAAGCCGCATCCAATGGACTATGAAGCAAAGTTGTAGGATTTAAATTTATGCAAATTAGGTGATCATTCAAAATTAAAATCTTGAAAATATTATAAATAGACGTGTCATTCGAACTGAAGATTTGTAACAAAGCCGCATCGATGAACCATAAACCCAAGTTGTAAAATTTTAATTTATGTTGATTCATGTAAATAAGGTGAATTCAGAAAATTCAAATCTTTTTGAATAACTTCAAAACTATTATAGAAAGAGGTGCCATCCTAACTTCAATTTAATGCTTTGTAACATAGACACATCCAAGGAAACAAAACTGTAAAATTTTAATTTATGCAAATTAAGTGAGTACGCAAAATTTGAAACCTTTCTTCAAAATTATTATACAAAGAGATGCCATTGCAACTTCAATTTGTAGGTTTGTTAAAGCTGCATCTAATGAACAATGAACCTAAGTTGCAAAATTTTATTTCATGCAAATTGGGTGAATGCACAAAATTTAAATCTTGAATAGCTTCAAAACTATCATAGAGGTGCTATTTCAACTTCATTCTATATGTTTGTGACATAGGTGGATCCATTGAACCATGAACCAAAGTTGTAAGATTTTAATTTATGCGAACAAGGCGAATACACAAACTCTAAATCTTGACTCACTTCAAAACTATTATACATAGGGGTACCACTGCAACTTCAATTTGTAGGTTTGGGAAATAGGTGCATGCAATGAACCATGAACCAAAGTTGTAGGTTTATAATTTATGCAAATTATGCAATACACAAAATTAAATTCTTGAATAGCTTCATGACTGCTGTAGATAGTGGTGTTATTCAAACTTCAGTTTATAAGTTTGTGACACAGCCACATACAGTAAACCAAGAGCCAAAGTTTAGCATTTTAATTAATACAAATTAGAGCAATACACAAAATTTACATTATGTTGAACAATGGCAAAGTGAAGCATTTCAAACTGTTTTCATTTAAAAGGCACCCAGACAGATTTGCTGTGAAGCAAATTTTCTTTTCTAGTTTTTTCTTCTTTACCAGTGGATTTGTCCGACACTTTTCTCTGACACTTACATACGCAGAAACTCCAAACTTGGAATGATTGTACCTCCATACAAGGAGTCTGGCCTTTTTATGCAGAGGAATGAAGACGTTTAAAATTATGCAAATTAAGGGCATTTGACATTTTCAATCTTGGATATTTTCAAAAGTGTAATAGATAGAGAAGTGATTCCAACTTCTACTACAGGGTTATTGACCATTGCGCATATGATGAATTTAAAACAAAACTTGTGTCAATTTAAATTGTGCTAAAAAGCAGCATTTGAAATTTTAAATCTTGACTATTTTCAAAAGTACTGTAGTTAAAGATGTCATTTAAACTTCTACTAGGGGTTACTGACCACTGCGCATGTAATGAATGTAAAGCAAAAGTTGTAGCAATTCAAATTATGGTAATTAGCAGTATTCGAAATTTTAAATCTTGAATATCTTCAAAAATACAATAGATAGAGATGTCATTGCAACTTCTGCTAGGGGGTTGTTGGCCTTTGCACACCTAATGAATTATAAAGAAAAGTTGTAGCAATTTAAATTATGCTAAGTAGCACCATTGGAAATTTTAAATCTTGAATAACTTCAAAGCTATTCCAACTCTTATGTTATGGACTATTACGCAGCAGTAAGCTTTGAAGACGCACACACAGATTTGCTATGCAGCAAATCATCTTTTCTAGTTTGATTTGCAGGCGTGCCATTCATTCACTTGCAAGTGAACGTTCACTTATTTTGTGAAAAATATGTGAAAATGAATATCAACAGTTGATTTGAACTATGGGACACAGAATTTGCTGTCGTTTGACGCACTGAAGTTGAATGGAGTTAACCTCCGTAGGAAAACAAAATAAGAGGCATACACACAATATATAATGGCATTATCTATATCGTGTGTGTTTGTGGGGGGGGGGGGGGGGGGAGTACGCACTCCTATTACTGTTGATGTGCGCCACTATGAAGGCCCCTCTTTTTTCAGCGAAATTTCACCAACAAGGATCCAGTATTTTGCCAAAATTTCCTTTAAAAAAAGACATTTTTTTCTGGAGCAATTTTCACGCCAATTTGGGACCATATTTTCCACCACTTGGGTTAAAAATTCCCTGACCAATGTGTTAATTTTCTTGAAAATGTGCCTAACAAATGATGGGTTGTTGAACGGTCGAGCCGCACACCCGCACCAAAAATCTGGGGAAGTACCCCCTCCCCCTGGGCCTGTATTTTCGGCTTTTTGCCTTTTATTTTCACTTTTAGTATTAGGCTCCATTAAAAATTTATTTGTTTATCATCACCGCCCGCCCCTACATTTCATTTTATATTCTATTTTCCTTAAAATCACACAAATCTCAAACTTTGAAGAACGAGGTTGATGTTCAGTTAGATCCGGTTTAAGTAAATTCGTATTTTATGGCTACTCCACTACCGTAAGCGTTAGCGTAGCAGACTGCCAAGCTGCACACAAGCGATGATTTTCTTATTTGTCGCAAACCCTCTCCGCTTCCCCCACCCCCGCCAAAAATCAGGCCAACATTTCTTTCTAACATTTTTTCAGCCTCTCTTTGGACATTGAGCTCAATGTCATGATGTGACCTTCAACTTCCTTGGTGCTTATTTAATTTTGATACAAACTGGATGACCCACACACGTCTGTCTATATGCATATACCCATTAGATCTCATCGACAGAAATCTTTGACCCATAGAGGTTACATGTAAATTACAAAAATGTACAGCGTTACAATACCCACAATTTAAGCCCAACATGAACCAAATCAGATGAAAATTTACCAAGTTATGGCAAGATGAAACTTTCAAAGGGCAAATGACCTTGACCTTTGACCTCTAGACATTACATACCAATTACAGAATATGCAGTGTTGCAATACGTACCATTTGAGTCCAACATGATTAGAATTGGATGGAAATTGGCTCAGTTATGGCTGGATTAAACTTTCAAAGGTCCAAATGACGTTGACCTTTGACCTTTAGAGGACACATTTAAGTTTCAAAATGTGCAGTGTTACAATAGCTACAATTTGAGGCCAACATGATCAAAAGTGGATAAAAATTGACCAAAGTTATGGCTAGAAGAAAGCCACCATCAAAAGTGGCCTTGACCTTGAAATGACCTTTGGCCTTGAGGTGACCTCTACCTGAAGTCAACCTTGACCTTTAAAATTACATTTTGACCTAAAATTGACCTCTGACCTGGACATGATCTTTGACCTGATATGACCTTGACATTTGAAATGACCTTTGCCTTGCTATTATCGAACTCCTTTACACTCAGAACCACGTCCACTACAGTATGTAAGATATTGAAGATTTTTAACTTTAATTAGCCTTCTTTGCATAATTTTGAAGAGCATGACCTCTCATTGTAAAAAGGCGAGACTTCATCTATGGAAGTATAATTGTGCCAAGTTTGGAGTTTCTACACATAATACTTTTCAAATGAAATGTCGGACAAATTTGCCTGTAAAGAAAGAAAGAAAGAAAGAAAGAAAGAAAGAAAGAAAGAAAGAAAGAAAGAAAGAAAAAGGAAAGAAAGAAAGAATTCCTAGAAAAACAATATGTCTGTGTTGGCACACAGACATAACACTTGTTGGGAAATATTACTAGCTTTTGGTGCGTGTCACACAATTGAAGTGAAAGAGAGTATGTTAACGCATTGAGGAAAGCAAATGTTAGGAAATATTGTTAAATTTGGTACAAGTTTGGCTGTTTAAGTAATTAAGTGAAAACACGTGCAAAGAATGTAAATGTTAGCTGGTTAGGAAACAATGTCAGTTTTATTCCGTATCGCACAGTTGAAGGGAGACAATAACCGCATTGAAGAAAGTACCTGTTAGAAAATATTGTTAAATTTGGTACATATGTTTGGCTGTTTAAGTTATTAAGTGAAAACACAGCGAACGAAAATTTAATGTCAGGAAACAATGTTAGTTTTGGTTCGTATCGTACAGTTGAAGTGAAACAACTGCCGCCTGGAGGAAAATAACTGCTACTATTAAGAAATATTGTTAACTTTGGAGTATGTCTGTCAGTTTAAGTGATTAGGTAAAAACATCACGATGGTAAATGTTAGGAAAAATTGTTAGTTTGGGTTCGTGTCACACAGTTTGTATGTGAAACAGTTACGGAAATTCACTTATATTTGATAGCCGTCAGACAGAAAACTAAGCAGGGAATGCGTTTGCCTGCATGTATGGGGGTGAGGGTGCCGTCAAGGTGAAAAAAGAGTTATTGTTATGGGTGTCTGGAACACACGGGGTATATAAAATTCCTGCACTGGATGTTGACAGGTATAGATTTTCTTGGTTCTTCAAATCAAGCGTGGTTCACGCATCGTAAAGCCCTGGGTGGGGCTCAAAGTGGACGAGAGCAAGACTCTTCATCAAATACGTGAATAAATCATGGATAAAAAATAAAAATAAAATCTTCCCTCTCGCCTCACACACACACACACACACACACACACACACACACACACACACACACACACACACACACATATATATATGTATATATATGTATGTATATATATATATATAGGCCTATATATATATATATATATATATATATATATATATATATATATATATATATATATATATATATATATATATATGTATATATATATATATATATGCCTTATATATGAGGCGGGAGGGAAGATTTTATTTTTACGTGACGATAACAAGATGTTTTCATGGTGTATGGTGACCTAATAGTTCACCATATTATTCTGTGCGAGGAACTCAGATTATACCTTGTATATATTGGGTGAATATCAAGAAGTTCATTTCTGGAAAATTATGTACCCGGGATTCAATATATGCATTCGCCAGCTACTTGCATCGAAGCATCTTTGCACAAAAGCGCGCCGGTAAAAGTTGTTGAGATCATGCTCTTCATAACAGGAAAGAGTTAAAATAATCATCGGTCGGATTGCCCGTATGGTTCATAATATTGTGCTGTGAGTTCTGATTTTGTCCCCTGGCAGGTGCTATAACTTTGTGGGTGTGCAACAGTGTATGTGGACGCAATGTTGTTGGAAATCTCATTATGTGGGCCTATCTTTGGAGAACAAACAGTGTCTCAATGATTGGATACAATGGCATGCCAGTTACTTTAGACTCGCAGCTCGGGCTTTCAGCAGCCCATGACATGACCTAGTTTGAGTCGTGGGTGTTGTGTGGGCTGATGGGCTGGGCGGACGAGAGACGACCGAACTCACGCATGTGTACGAACTGTGTGTGGAAAGCTGGGCCGGTGTGTTTTGATACTATCGTGCATGGAGCAAGACGCAGGTAAGCAAAGACGGACACTGTTCAGCTGCGAGGAGGCCTTAATGGGGTAAAACTTGCAAGCTTTTTATGGGACAACATTGCATATAACTAAGGAAAGGTGTCCTATATTTGGTTTTGCATTTATGCATGTTGTGAATTTCGATGTTCACAGAAGAATAGTAAAAAGCTTAAAAGGGGCGTGGCTCGTCAGTAGGAACAGCAACATTGACATTGACAGCAAGGCAAATGTGAAGGATATACAAAAAAAGTTCATGCTGTTCAATGTTAAACCTACATGTATATAGTTGGATTAGTCAGCTCGTGTGAATTTATTGTGCATGTTGTGCTTACTGTATCTTGGACCATACGTACGCTTGTATATATTGAGCAGGTGAATGTCAATGGAGACATTCCAAAAAATGTAAACACGACTTACGCTGTCAAAGACATTGTGTAGTGCCGGCTGCTTAGCCTTAGTGCAAGTGTGACGGCCAACGAAGTGGCGAAACGTCCCTCGATGGAAGGTTTAAACTTTAATTGCCCAGAGCCAGTATGAAATACAGCCTTTTGTTTGTATGTGAGCATTTCTCGTGAGCATTCTTGTTTCAGAGTCGCTGCAATAAGATCGGTGAAGTAACGCCTTATGCCTGTGGCTGGAGGGTTAATGTTAGTTAAGAGCGAACACTGTGTTGTCTTATACTTTTATAGCTGTCATCTAGCTGGTGGCGTCATTAATGTCACAGCTTTCCGTGGCGGCCCCCGGGTTTGGTACCAAGTCGCAACGGGAGAGGAAAGCCTTTTCTTTCTTTCTTTCTTTCTTTCTTTCTTTCTTTCTTTCTTTCTTTCTTTCTTTCTTTCTTTCTTTCTTTCTTTCTTTCTTTCGTGGGGGAGCAGAGGACACTTGCCACCTGCCACCTGCCTTGCTAGATTGAATAGCCTCCTTGATAATTCCCTACAAAATGTTCTTTAATATGACAATAAATATTTAGTGCGGCGGGGGGGGGGGGGGGGACAGATTTTATATGTCGTGTAAAGTGGTTCCATGCCCTGGTGGTATGACGGATGTTCATCCACCGCAAGTTGAATTCGTGACTTAAAGTATTTATTACCCAGTATGACTTTCCTGCAACACATACATGGCTGCCGAACAACATCCTCACACCACATTTTACCATTTTCCATCTGAGATCGGATCTCCGACTTTATTGCTTACCAATATGTACTGTATCTTGAAGAATGTTTTATATGTTCACATGTAAAGAAACGGATAAGTGTATATGGTCCAATGTTATATCCCCACCTCAATGACAATGGTGTTTGTAGTGTTCAGATACTTAGAAGCAATGCATAGTTCATGTTGTCAAACACTGTCTACTGGATACAACCAAAATGATGCAGTAATAGTCTAGACTCGTGGAAAAATACTGTTAATTGCTGGAAGATTATGTTGGAGCCCCGGGAAGGGGGAAGGTACTCCCATTACTGACGATACTGGTTATGTGCCGCTCTGAAGGCCCCTCTTTTCAGCGAAATTTCCCTATTTCAAAGGCCAATATTTTGCCAAAAAATCCCTAAAAAGGGGGTATTTTTTTTTTCTTTTATGGCCCAAACTTTGGGGATTTTTTTTTTTAACTAAGGTCAAAATTTTCTTCCTGGAGCATCTTTCACGCCAAATTAATTGAAAATTCCCTTTAATTTTTTGTGAAAATGTGCCCTAACAAAGGGTGGGTTTTTGAAAGGTCAAGCCGCACACCACCACCAAAAATTTGGGGAAGTACCCCCCTCCCCCCTCCACGGGATTTGGAAATAGGTTTGTATCATCATAACCAAAGGGGAAAAAGAATATTGAATATAGGGGATTCTTCATAAGTGAAATGTCAGTGTGGTATTTCCCCGGGGGGTATTTCGCGTTGACAACTGTATAAGGCATGGTGGAAAGGTTGACCACAAGAGATTAAAGCCAAGTAGGTGACATTCACTCACTTTTTAGTTTTTGGCACTTTTCATTGAGACATGATTAAAATGTCACGTGATGACAAATTGTAACGCAGTATGCATACTAAAAGCTACCGAACTAAAGATACTCTGGTGTACACACAGAATCTTAATACATTGTCATTGCAGTCCAGTTATACCTACTGTTGTCTGCGAAGCAGGCCTTCCACCTCCAGCGAACATAAATATCGGAATATAAAAAACAGAGCCTGGTTTGCAGGCAATGCCTGCTGTTGTTAAAAAAAAAAATGTGGGTGATCATCCTCGGAAGTATTTTTGGGCCATGCCCATGTCCTAGTGCAAGGCGCAGATTGAGGTGTATCTATGTTGGAAAATGTTGATTTCACAGCACAATGTTCTGTAAGTGCATTTATGCCTGTAATATTTTGATGGCTTATACTTCTTTACCAAAACAACGTCCACTTTTCTGAGTACGTTATCTGCACAAGACTAAGTCATTTTTATGTGAAAATGCACACAAATTAAAATGCATTATTTGTGACAAGTTCAGTGTTTTTTCCAAAGAAAAATTTAGTTGAGCGCCAGGTAGCATTTTAGTTCATAGAAAAGGAGAATAATACACAAACATGGTTTGAGGCACACGCACTGCACTGGGTCTAATGGGTTAATTTGCTATCACTGCAGTGCCATTGGTTGATTGCGTTGAGGTTCATTGGTGACGGTCTGAAAGTGAGGCTTTGTTGTGCGCAGAGCATGGAGGCGAATAGCAACCATGTAAACAACGTGTGTGTGGCCCCACAGTGACATTATCGCAGCATCTCCATGGGCAGTCAGGAAGCACAGTGCTTGCAGGTTATAAGCAGCCCGAGACACGTCTGACAGCGGTAAGAATTGTCATCTTTGAACCGACACCGCATATTCTGCATGTATGAAATGAAAAGTGTCAAAACGGCTGACGTGGTTTGTGGCGTGGATGGTGTTTGTGTGTGACTGTGAGATAGAGGAGAGGGCCATGTATATATCAGGCATTGGCAATGATGGTATTGCTATGTAGCAGTTAACGCTGTGGAAATGCGGTGTTTGTCCATATGTAGTAAGCATGTACACATGCGCTATAGTTACCAACAGGCCGTATACCCGATGTGGGCGCAACTGAGGCTTTTATCCAAGTTAGAATGATGATTGTGTTATCAGACAATGTGGTCAAAAGGACACCTGGCAAAAAAAAAAAAAAAAAAAAAAAAAAAAAGGTAAGGGAATTACATATATGACTGTAAGTTGATTATGAATGGAGGCTTACTTACAGCGGTATACAGTGTCAGTGATCAGAATATCCAGAGCAGGACAATATATATTTCAAAATAACATTACGGTACCGGTACTTCCACATAATGTATTGTTTTACAGTGGCTCATAAATGTTGCGTGATCAAATTATTTCCAGTGGCTATAATGTGCCAACTGTCACCTGTACTCTGACATGTGAAGCCTGTGGCACACAGAGCTAATTTTGTCATTTTTGTGTTGAACTTATTTTTTATGAGTAGGGAGAAAACCAGTAAGGAGGTGTGCAAAGTATGAGAACATGTGTCATGTTTTATATAGTTTTTGAAAACAATAACCAGAGAAGGTAAAGACTTCTCAAAATGTAGATGTTCATCATTTTGATATTCAAATCAGGAACAGATCCCTACTTTAAAAGGGTGCATCTTTTAAAGACCACCTGTTATGAGTGACCACATTGTTGTTAGGACAGGGCACTCTCAACACTTGACTCTCTGATCTCATCCCTATTTTTATCTTGAGACCACCAGCCACATAGAGGAAAGCACTTCATTCTGGCTGACAGTTGAGACAGTCAATTGTACATAGAGTTCAGTCTATCATCTTTCAAAAATGAACTTAAAATTCAGAGATATACATGTAGTTGTTTTAAAGCTACATTTTGTATGGATTGTGACAGAGTAGCTGACAAGTTTTGCACCAACGCCTCATGTAGTTTTGGCAGCTGACTGATTTTGTTAACCATTTCCCTGTTAGAATGAAACTGCTAAGAGGTTTTCTGTTGGCATGGGATGAGAGCATTTTGCTAGACCCATGCCAGAGAACACTGTTGATATGGAGCATATCCTGATACAGTGTCTGTACTGAGTAGGATTTCCCACTTTTGTAGGATTTTGATAAAAAAAGTAGGATTTAGTAGTATTTTTTTTATGAAAAAGGCTAGAAACATCTCAATTTAATAGGATTTTATTTTGTAAAAATCAGGAAATTTTTCCAAATGTGTGTCAAATTATGCATTTTTAAATGAAATGTATTATTCTCTGGTGGAGATCTGCCATTATTAGTTAGCAAGTTTTTAATTCTTTGGAACATTTTGACTCTCTATAATCTAAAGCGGTTGTAAAAATGAATTAATTTGCTGGTTGTAAAGTTGAATACCTACATTTGTTGCTCCGATGAGTTGAGTAGGATTTTTGGTCAAGTCTTGGTACAAACACTGATTGGTTCAGTCTACATTCAGGAAGCACTTTCAGATAAAAGTGTTTAAAAACAGGTGACAATATACATCTGGGTGATTTCAGGGGTACAGGGTGAGCAATGTTGTACAAAGTTCATATTGAATATACATGTCGAAATGTATTAAATTATTAAATATAAATGCTGAAAAAAATGTTATTTGACTATTAATGAAAATAAGTATAAAGGTAAACAAGACTGAACTTAGGAATTTAAAAGTTGAGATGTTACAATTGCTTAAAAAAAAGGAAAATAAAAATTAACTTAAACTGCACAGCAGTAAAACACAAGTGAAAAAGCTGACTAATCCAAGTTTGATCTCTGAGAAAACTCTGTCAAATACAAGGATTCAGCCCCCAAATATTTGGAAAACATGAACAAACATATGATCCACAGTTAGAAATGCAGCATGAAGTTAAGTAATTGGATTGTGCTGATTAAGAAATGACTGTTTGTCAAGCAAAGCTTGGAAGAACCAGAAGCAGGTGGGATTAATCAACCCTGCGGGTCTCAAAACTACCTGTAATCCAATACAGACCACTAGAATATTCCTCTGGGGACAAGCAATTGAATACATGAAAATATGTAGACCACCCAACAGATAATAACTAATCAGTGATTCTGCAAGTGCATGTACATGTGCCCTTTGGTTTTCATAACTATTGCAGTATTAACCGCTTAACCATTTACATGGAAACTGTTGCAGTATTAACCCCTTAACCTTCATGTGGACCTTTTCCAAGCATCACAGGAGTTCTGGTATCTTAAATAGGGAAAACAATGGAAGGGGACAAGTGAAAAGATGGTTACATTCATGAATACTTGGCAAAAGTGCCCTGCCCCCTTTTAATGTCATATCAAATCTGTCAGCTTTACATCAGTCTCCATTTGACAGGCATAATACAAGTTGTGACCCTGGCCTCAGGGCCTAGCCTTGGGATATGGTCTACATGTACTCTTTTTGACACCATTTAGGTGAATTTGGGGTTGATGCATGTAAAAAGAGTTAAAAAGTTAGCCTTAAAACCCACGCTATGTAGGTTTGGGAATGATAGCATGCCCTAGATAATGGTTCAAGTTCAAGTTCAGTTTTATGGTGAACTTGCTAACCTAATTTTGATTGCTTGCAGTGTCGAAGGACTTCTCCATTAACACCGAGCCAATAGAGGACTTTCTCGCTTGTCTTAAATTCTCAGTTAGTTTGTATTTAATTTGCACCCATTTAAATGGTTGGTCCTATCCTTGCCACACCTTGTTCAGCTGTGAGCAAAGATACACATACAGTAAAACCTGTTTAGAGAGATGACCCCAGGGACATGCCCAAAAGTGGTCACATAAAGCAGGTGGTCTCCCAAAGGAGGGTTGCCTCTTGTGCCACTAGGCCAACAGGTAACCTCTACTTTGAAATTTCCGTCCACAATTTAGATTCATGTAGGCATGTGTTTATTTGTCTATTGATATTACACACATTCTTATTTTTTGTAAACTCATTTTATCAAAACGACATTCCTAATCTTGTACACAATTGGTGAATTTTATTTTATATCTAAACGGGGTATTGGTGGCTGGATAAGTGGTCTTTTGGGGCTATTTTGGGTGGTCACTGCAGGTCAGGTTCTGCAGGTGGTCTCCCAAAAGAGGTAAATAATCATTAGAGGCTGCATTTGCATAAGAAAAGTGGTCACAAAAGGTATGTGGTCTCCCAAAGGAAGGGTCTCTCAAAACAGGTTTTACTGTATATCACACCATCGACCTATTAGGTCCATGATCACACATGTAAAGTTGAACCATATGCTACCAAGTGAGTGGTCCATGGAAAGAGAACAGGCCACAGGGCCAAGGGCAAATTTTATAGTGTGCTCACTCTTAGCCATTATGGCATCATGATCATAGTCAGCCACTTGACATTCCAGTGAACCACATCAACTGTAAACTGTTGATGACAGCTTTACCATTAATTTACATTATAGTTATACCAAACGTGAATTCAATAGTTGTAGCATTGTTTGTTTGTCATGGCCTGACATATAAAATACTACTAAACAAACAGCAGTTACATGAATATCACTGGCCAGACTTAAGGCTGCTCACAAAAAAAGTGAAAAGCTGCAGGTGGCAATGTTATTTTCCAAAAAGACTTTTCTGCCCCCCCCCCCCAAATCTATTGATAAATCACCCTCGTTGGGTCTGTTCCAAGAATGAAGACATCCCCCCCCCAAAAAAAAGCAGAAGTTTTTTGTAGTACTTTGAATGCTTGTTTCCAGGAAAATGTTGCAGGAAGTAAACAGAAATAGCAGAAGAATGCCAAAAGTCCTCTTGAGAGTGCAGATTGCTGCATCTTTAATGGCAGGGCATTCTCAAAAAGTAGGTTCTGCCCGCTCTGCTCAGGTTGAATTTTTAACCTCATAAAATTTCCGTACTTGCTCGATCAGAAAAGGCTGCAAGGGGTATATGTATGATGCATCATCATCAAATTTTGTTTCTTCTAAACCATGAAATATGATTTTTGGCACATTATAACTCCTTGATAATGGTCAGGTATAATTGTAATTTTAGGCAGAAACATCGGTGGTGAAAATGCATTTGTGAATTTGTGAACCTTGATCACTATATACCTCAATTGGGGCCCAAATTGATGGTAGATATAACATGGAAGCCAGAGCCACAATTGAAGCAGACAAAAATTCAGATGCAACAAAACATTTGAGAAATCATTTATGCCACTGCTAACTGACAAGAATAGAATCGTGGTTGAGCGGACTATGTATGGTTGACTTTTTTGAGGGAGACATTAGCAAAGAAATTTGAGGAGAAATTGCTTTTTTAACAGTCTGTGGAGAGGCGTGCAAGAAGTGTGGCTATGTGTGGAATGTCTTACTTCAATTTGGTTAGCCGTTGTCCTGTAGAACCTGAGTTGCATCAGCCAAAAATGAAAATGTCTTCTGGTTCTCCTCATAGCACTGTTCTAAAGAATCTAGAGGTTTGATCAATTGCTCTGTAAGTATGTATTTATTAAAATATTATATGCATATATATTTACTATCCAATACAGAGCATCTCCCAGATTAGCACTGAACTGCTTACTGTTTGGCAGTGCAGACAAAATAAATAGATGCTTGTTGACAAGCAGTGTTATCAAAACAGGCTTCTGCAGGAGTTTAGTTAACTCTTTGCATTGTAAGACCAAATGTGCCAGCTACTTGTTTGAGGGGGTAAAGGGTTTTCCACACTGGTGCATTTTAATGTCCATACCAGCATACTGGAATTAAGGCTGTGTTATTTTCTGTATTTCATACTGACTATTATTTTGAGCATTCTTATTGTCTGTATGCTGTACTGGTGTAGAATTATTTTTGTATCAGTGTACTGGAACCCCTTTAAATGCCCCTTCTAGCTTGTCAGTTGTCATTTGTATCAATGATTTGACTTGACCACTTCACATGAGAATGATCATCGATAAGAACAAGTAGGATTTAACATAATCCCCTTAGGTTCACAGTAAAATTTCCCTGGCATTATTGGCATCCAACTTTGGAGTAATTGGTTAAAGTGGGCATTTGCTGGCCCACCTGGCAGTAGCTAGGCCTTGTATCTACTCAGATTGTATAATAGCACATTGCTGAAACAACACATGGTCAAGCCTTAGATCTGAACAGGACTCTGGGTCGTGCTGTCTCAGACGGCTGTCTGCATGCTCTGTTGTGTGGGAATGTAGTCCTACATTCAATGACACTGAAAACTCAGAGGTCCAGCTCTCATGAATCTGATCAATAAGGCATCCTAACATACTGCCCTCATTTCACAAGATATAGAAGCAGGCCTTACAAATGAGAGCACAGCTACAGTGCACCCTCTTTATAACACACCTCCTCACACAGTAAATCTTGAGGTATAACATAACAGGATGTGACCTTATGTGGCCAAATGAAGCATAATTCAGTGCCAACATGGTACAAGTAAGCCACTGTATCAATGGTCAAGATACTTCAGGGCTTGAAATTAGCACCAGGCTCTATAGCCCAGTGTTGCCAACACTCCCGGAATTTTGTGCTGAAAATTCTTGAAAAATTGTAGATTTTTGGCAATTTTTAGCCACTTCCCTGAATTTCAACAATATTTTCCTACTATATTTCATATTAATTTATCAATCTCCCTGAATTTTACTTTCCACCTTCCAGATTCTAAGTGTGGCAGGTTTAAATGACAACTCTGGTAGCCATATGCTGGTCAACTTTATGACTGGCCAATGAATGGTACTACTTGGCTGCATGGTGACCATACTAATAATTCTTACTACATAAGTGGCTGAATTGTCACTTTTAATCATTTTGGCCAGTGAGGCAAAATCTCAATTTCAAGACCTGTACTTCTACAGCTGTCAAATGGTCAATCATGCCATCAACATTTCAAGTAGGCAATATTATGTAGGCCCTGACTCAAAATCTTGACATCCAGATATGATGAACTGTGTGCCATATTGAAGAAATCCATGAGGTTGGCATCCCGAATCTTCTAGCTGCCTGTCTCAGAAGATGCTAAATTTCTCTGCAGCAACCAGATTTAGGTTGACAAAAAAGGTTCGGAAATACTGGTTGCTATGGCAGTGCTTGGTAGTTTTGAATGCTGAGTATCCTGCATGGAAGACTGATCGAGTGCCTGGACTGTGTTACAGTTCTGGTACATGTCAAGATTCTGTCTTCTGCAGGGTTCCAGGCTCCAGCTTTGTGAGCACAAATGAGTCATTCCCTCATCCAGTCAAAATGCATGGATGTGGCAAATATTGAAATACAATGTTATATTTGTCGTTTATTAGAGACAATATGCTTTGAATGGGCAAAGAAAATTGATCAGGAATGTGCGTGCATCATTCAGGGGCAAATGATTTTCTTCAGAGCATGCAGGTGCTTATAGATCCCAGCCTTTGTGCATCAAGAGAAGTTGTTTGCCTGGCGGTTCTGTTCTTCCCAAGAAATTAGGTTACGTACCTGTAATCATGTTAGAGACATGCTGTGAATCATGGCATTGGTTTATGTACCATATGGAATTGGATGAAGGCTACATTTCTTCCGTCTAGGTCAAAGGTCGATCATAGGGTTGATCATGATTGTCGTCTGGCTGGGTAGTTTTCAGCAGCATATTCTGGTGGTGTAATTTGCATAACCTTTCGCATCAATAGGACCTGTGGTCAACAACTTTCCTTAGTGCGTATTGGACATAGGAGTAGTTGGCATAGAAATGTCGGTCACACATGTGAGCTACAGGTATGTATTCAAGGTAAAAAAGCTGGGCTGGCAATGGCCATCAGGCAGTTATAGCCATATAGGTGGGATTTGGCTGATTATAAGTGGGATCTGGCTAAAAGATATTGACTATCTTTTTGCCAGATTGGCTAAAATATTAGATTTCCTTATTTTCCGTCAATATTTGAACTTCATTATGTAACACCAGCCTACTGATTGAAAAATTCAAAATTGGTATGGCTGAAAAACTGTAAGTTTGGCTAATATAAGTTCAAGTTAGTGTAGCCATGCAAATTATCTACACTGAATAATTCCTATTGTTAGCCCAGAAAAAGTGACAGAACCACTAGGATATTGGAGATGTACATGGATGGTCCAGTAGTTGTTGAGGGAGGAGGACACATGTACACTGTGCTGCTTGAGTGGTGTCATTAATGTTTTGACCCAATGGTGACAATGACACACTGGCCAACAGCAGGATCTGCCCTAAGTTTGTCTTTTTTTTTTTTTTTTTTTCAATGCTGTGTTGGTTTAACATACATACATACATGCATGCATACATACATACATACATACATACATACATACATACATACATACACAATGACCTAATTGAAGTGATATCTTGTACCTTGAGTCATTAATATCTGGATGGTTCTAGGTTTCACTAACCTTCATCAGTAAATTTTAAACCAAACTTCGGGAATGTTTCCTAAACATAGTAAATATCCATTACCTGATTATTGTGGGGTCTGTGTATGTACACTAACCCTATTGTAAAGATAGCTGTTACCAGGAAGGGGCATCTTTTTTTTTTAGCATACTCTTCTGGGAGAACAAAAAGTCTGGTTCAAATATGTGTGAGAAGCATAAGTTAATGTTAATACACTGTATTAGTGATCAGAGAAGCTTGGGCACACTGTCAGCATGCCAAAGGTAATTTGCTCTTTAACTGCATTCACAGGTGTACACAAAAAGAAGTACGGCCATTTAGTCCTATTTGGCTATGTCACTGAATCATTTAGCTATATCGCCAGATCATTTGGCAATGTCGCTAAATCATGCGCATTTAGGGATATCACTAAATGATTTGGGGATATCTCGTTATCATTTAGCGATATCACCAAATGATTAAGCAGTGTTGCCAAATGATTCAGCCGTATCGCTTAATGGTTTAGATATACATGTATTGCTATGGATTTAGCGATGTTGCTAAATGTTTAGAGATATCACTAAATATTCTATAGCATGACCAAATGATTTGGTGATATCGCCAAATAGGATTTAATATCAAAATAACTTGCTATAAAGAAGGATGTTTGAAAAAGTCAAGTCAGACTGTCCCACTACATATCATAGTTGTTTTGCCATTACCCTAATAAAGATATATTTGAAATGGCTTGGGCACACTCTCTTGTGGCATCAAAATTACAGTGAAACCTCGCAATAACCACACTCAGATATCTGACATATTCATTATATAATGACACAAGTTTTCAATGGCAAAGGTTCATTTTCTTAAATTTGTTGTTTGATTCATTTATCTGACATATTCAGTTATCTGACACATTGCTAATGTGTGTCATTATAACGAGTTTTCACTATAATTTTTTGTTACTGTAATTGGAAAGGAAGGGATGTTTGGAAAGGAAAAGTATTTTATCACCTTTTCTCTTCTTGACACAACTGACTCCTGGTATTTTTAACTCCATTTTGAAAAGAAGTCAAAGAATGTACTTTATATTTAGCCAACATTTGACCAATGTTTAAGGTATTTTGGTCCTCAGTTGTGTTTTATTTTCTAAGTCCATGGGAAATTACAGTATCCATCAAATATCATGACTTTGTTCATTTATTATTAGGTGACTGAATATGCTGCATATAAGTAGCAGTCCACTGATACTTTTAATTTCTTGTATTTTTCAGAAACTAGGCTCATAAATGGTTGCCAGGTCGACAACTAACTCTCAGTGGGTTCAGCTTTGAAATACTCTGCATTGAAAAGTTAGTTGTGGCATAAAAAAAAGGAACGATCATCAAGATGGCTTCAAACTCTTCCTGCATAGCGGACATAAATGACTATAAATGTAACAGTGCCCTGTTACTACCCATGCTCAATGAGTACACGTGGAACCCCGGTGTACGTGCTTTTCTCTATTTGTTAGGCTTATTGTGGTGCTTTTTCGGAGTGGCAATCATTGCTGATGTCTTCATGTGTGCTATTGAAAAAATCACCAGCAAAACGGCGACCATAAAGGTGGCCAACCCCGACGAACCGGAGGGATACGAAGAGGTGGAGGTTAAAGTTTGGAACAATACGGTAGCAAACTTGACTCTGATGGCACTGGGGTCCAGTGCCCCGGAGATTCTCCTCTCATGTATTGAGATTATTGGTAAAGGTTTCAAGTCTGGCGATTTAGGACCCAGCACCATCGTTGGATCAGCAGCGTTTAACTTACTGGTCATTACTGCCGTGTGCGTCATGTCCATACCATCTCCAGACACTCGACGAATCAAAGCCATTAAGGTGTTCTCAGTGACAGCGGTATGCAGTATCTTCGCATATATATGGCTTATTATTGTGTTGGTGTTGGTATCGCCAGATTACGTAGAAGTATGGGAAGCTGTTCTCACTTTCATCTTTTTCCCAATCATGGTCATCGTAGCATACCTAGCAGACAAAGATTACTGCTCCAAGAAGCAGGTGGACGATGAGGCGGAAGTAGAACTTGGGTTTGGTAAGAAACATTTATTTCAAGTTTTTACAAGTAATCAAATAATCCAGGTGTTTGCAGGGTTTGAATAACATACATTAAAAACGATTGAGGATAGAAGTCGGTGGACCTGTCAGAATGGGCTGTTGATTCATTCCATTTTTTGAAATCCTATTTTAAAGGGCTGACTCCTAAAGGTTAAACAGACACAATGAAGTACATAGAGATAGACAGTACTGAGGGTATGCATAATGGCTCTTCTATTCCAAGTTCGTTAAATTTCACGATATTAAACAAGCACTGCATTTAAACAAGTTTCAGTGATTCTTTGCGATAGCATTTCTTTCAAAGTACCATGTCATCAATGTCCTGTATTTCTTGGTCTTGCGTCTATACACAGTGTGTAAATATATATGTAACTTTATGACACTGCAAAAGAAAAAAAAAGTAAAATAAAAATAAAGTAAAAGAAAACTGAACTGGTGAATCACTCCGTACGATGACAGTTCCTTGTACGAATAAGTGGGGTTTAGGGATGGGCCACCTGTTTCCATTGCTGACGTTGAAACAGAGACATGAATCTGGTGATCCATATCTGGGGTGGCTGACATAAAATGTTTAAATTCTTTTGCAATATTTGCTTCTGCCCTCCGTCGTCATGTTGAAAGTGCAACAATGCATTAGTTCAATGCTACGACTGATTGGCTCAATGTGATTGGTGATTGGAGATCTCTGAAACCAGGTTGTGTGGTACTGTAGATCAGCCACCTGGGGCTGTCTGGCGGATGTCACCGGGGAATGCAAACGTGCATGAAAAATTGTCTCCATTTTAGGACGCTCAGGAATGAAACATTAGGCCCTTTGTTTCTTGTGGCCTTTTTTTTCCTTCCTCCTTTTTTCCACAAAAAGCTACAAAGTATACATGTGCGGGTCATTTCTTCAGCTTGTATCTACAATACATGTATTAGAATATGACACATTTATGTGTTATTTTTCGCACAAATAAAAACATGCCAACATCAGTGGTTGTAATAAGTGAATATATATATATGTATATATATATATATATATATATATATATATATATATATATATATATATATATATATATATATATGATATATATATTTATTTATTGTGGGAAGTCTCAGCTGGTCTCAGTACAGATTGTTCTCTTCAGTCAACTTGCAGTTGAGTTGCTGGAAACTTTGGCACACATCTGATGCAGGCAGAATCTTAATTACCGGGTCAAATAGTAGGTTTTTGTCCCACAAATTTTGAAGGAGCTCAGTTTATTTCTAGCTGATGAGTGTATTAATTGGCATGCAGCTTGTTCCCATTTAAAACAACAAGCAGGTGTCTGGTGTTGCATTTATCATCTGCTTTTTCTTTCTGCTTTTGCCCCGAAGCATAACAGGACATCAGTCAGGAGTGCACTACAACATCTAGGCTGTCAACAAAGTCCTCACAGATTGAACTTCTGACTATATTTTTCATGCAAAATGATCCCCGTTAACCATTCTCAAACAGTATTTGTCTCGTGTGCCTGCATCAAGAAACATCGAGCAAGCTTAAGAGTAAAGAACCCTTTTGAGAGGCATAAGAGACATGAGCCAATCCATTAATTTAACTAGTATAGACATGTACTTATAAATGAAAGCATTGGGCCGTTTCCATGAGTTTAATACAGCACACAATCAACCCACGCTGAGATACAATGACCTGTTAATTTCTCAGGTCCAAATCATGGTGATTTAAAAATACATTTTTTTCTCTTATTTTTTTTTAAGTCGCACATATCTTCATGCATAATTTTATACATGTACATTCATTAAAAGTTGACTCAATCAGAAACGAGATACGTCTTTCATATGACTGACACTGCGCTGTGTGCTATTTGTGGACTACAATGCAAAAGGATTTTTACCCATGTGGGTAAAAAAATATGAAGTTGCACAATATTAAATGCTGTATATGTACCTGTTAACAAAGTACAGATGTCCACTCAGCTGCTCAATTATCATGATTATAGCATTTAAACCTGCAGAACCACTGATGTATGTACCAGCAGGCGTATTCAAAGTTGCGCCTAAGAGTGAAAGCAAGTTTTAACTGAAAGCATATGTGTATGGTACATCAAGTATTTATAAAATTATCGATACCTTTTCATAACATTTGTGCAAGCAAAACTTCACCCCTTGCTTGGTCATGTTGTAAGGCTGTATCAAGAGCTTTGCAAGAGGGATTAATGTAGAGCAGTGCCCTCTTTCCCAATTGTATTTCTGCATATGTTTAAAACCAACAGCTTCCCTCCAGGTGCACTTTGGAGGCTTAACACTCGATGCCAAAGTAATTTGTTTGATGGGACATTTTTTGATGGGACATGTTTTTTTTTTTTTTTTTTTTTTTGTGGTACGTCCAGTTGTTCAGTGGAAGTGCAGGGTCATAATAAAAGGCTGAAGCATTGAATATGACATGCAAATCCAATGGGTGGAGGTGAACATTAATTTCCAAACAAAGGGTTAATGCCGCAAAAAAAAAAAAAAAAGAAAAAAAAGAAAAAAAAGAGAAGGCATATGTGTGAATTATGGGCCATATATGACCTAGTATGACCATTATTGGTCAATAAAAACTGCTACATTCATGGAGACTGCCACCTGCCACAGAGACAACATACAAGTAATTTGGTGTGGCCATGCAGGGATGCATACACATATTTCCAGACACTCGGTACAATTTGTACATGTGTATGCATAGTCATTTACCTCCAATGAGCCATATGTCGGTAGGGGGCACTGCAGGTAAAGTTCTTCACCATGGTAACCACCTGTTGTAGGTGGAGACACATGGGGGATAATTAAATAAATCCACCTTCATTCATTGGTCAAGGTATGACACATAACACAGGATGTAGGTGCTGCCACCATGGAGAATAATAGGTCCAACTTGCCCCGTATTCGAAGATTGTGTCATGAGACAACTTGTTAGGCAAAGGGCTGGTCTTTATATCAGATGCTGTCATACATATAAGTGTTTGATGGTCATGTTGTATGTTGGGGTCAGACTTTATGCTGATACATACATGCAGGTCAGTTTGGACATTGACTGCTTCAGGCATCTCTGATCCTGGGAAAGAAAAAGGCGGTCGGTGGGAATGTGAAATGGGCCCACTTAAGATGGAGACACGTAATTGTATTATTGATGCTGTGTGCATGTGTTAATGCAGCCACAGGGCACCGGACACACTGAAAAGTTTAAAAAGAAAACTCACGCATGCAGGGAATCTGCCTGAGGAATCCGGGCCCAGGTTCCCAGAGAACATGCGTTTGCAATGAGTAAACTCATTACTGACAATGTGTTTAGGCTGTCTGACATGAGCCAGTCCCAGAAGAAAAGGCTGGGCATGCAATAGCATGCACAAGGTCAGGTACTGAAGTATGTTGCTCTACCTTAACCCTTAAATTGCTAATCACTGCTATAGTTGCTTTCTCATTACTGTTGAACATATAATGGTTAAAAGATTCAACTTCCTCATGAAGATACCTTTTATTCAAATACCAGCAAGCCTAGTCTAAAGCAAAAAGTAGTCTTAGTCAACAGCTTTCCTTGGGACATTTGGGCGCATTGCACACAGTGTCCCAAAGAAAGCTGTTGACTCAATCTTAAATCAATGCTTTAAGAATCACTATATAGTATACAAAATAGTAACGAAACTATTTAGTTGAATGCTGAGTGGGAAATAATTTTTCATATTGCATCACTCAAAAACAAACAAAAGAAAATACATTCACACAGAGAGGTTATTTATACCAGAGAATGCATACCCCCTTTGTTTGCAGTTTTCAGTGTGAAAACCTCTTAATTGTGGTCTCCATGGCAACATGCAATAAAACATGGAAGTGTACTAGGTACATGCAGCCTGCAACTCCCCACATGTACCTGTATATGTTACTTATGTTCTGGGACCATAGTTTTGAAAACCGCCCCCCCCCCCCCCCATGTTTAAATATGCGTCTCACAAAAACAAAAAGTAGCGAAAGATTGATTATATTCCTGCAGTAGACATAAATAGCAAGAAACTAATTATTTATTAAGCATGTAAAGTAAAGAGAGATGAAAAATCAAGTCCCACTGTGACAGCTGAAACAGGAGGTACACACTTGTTTTGAAAGCCAGGAGTTACATGCAGGCAAATACCAGGTATACATGTGTGTCATTGTGAACATGCAATCGTTCAAGCACTCATGTTTCATATTAAAAGCACTTGGGAATTCAATATAGTTCATAAATTGTACTTCAGCAGGTGTATGTAGTTAATTGATTTATTGGGTGTCAATGAGCTTTGTAAACACACCTCAAAGGACCCATAGATATATTGTATTGTATGGCAGCATATTCACAATGGTACACTGGCTACTTACTCGGGCACACTTGATTCAGCAAGACCATTGTAGTGCAAGGGTTTCCTTAGCAGTGCAGTGTGCATGAGCTGCATAGTTACTATAAATTTATAAGCTGTTGCATGTACTGTGCCAAAGCTGGGAGTGATGTGGCAACCAGTGGTAGATCAAGTGCACTCTGATTGGTGGCATAAAACAATGTAGCAACCAGTGGTAAATCAAGTGCGCTCTGATCAGCTGGTACAGTAGTCCCTCCTTTGAAAGACCACTCCTTTGGGAGACCACCTCCTTTGAGAGACCACAGTTGTCAGGTCTTTCTATATTACTTTTCACGTTATTTATACCTCCTTTGAGGGACCACCTGCTTTATGTGACCACCTTTTGGGTGGCACTAGGGGCAGTCTCTCAAAGGAGGGACTACTGCAGCATAAAATGATGTGGCAACCAGTAGTAAATCAAGGGCACTCTGATATAGCTGGTGGCATACATGTAAAACAATGTAGCAACTACATGTAGTGGTGAATCAGGTACATGTATGCCTTTGGATAAGCAGGGAGCATACAGATGATGATGATGATGATGATGATGATGATGATGATGATGATGATGATGATGATGATGATGATGATGATGATACAACCAGTGGTAAATCAAGTGCGATCTTTAATAAGCTGGTCACAGACCAGTACATGACAACTGATGGTAAATCAAGTGCTCTCTTTGTTAATATTAAGGACAGCTGCTCACCTGTCACATAGGTCACATGACCAGGTGCTGTGAACATACGTTGCATATATATGTGTGTCCATAATTGTAGAGTGGAACCTCTATTGTTGATCCAGATATTCATGTCTCTGTTACTTCACATTTGGGACAGGTGACCATTATATGTTTGTATTTTCCACTTTCACATGAACATGCAATTTTAGCTCTCTGGATGGGTGTAGTCAAAATATCAGTATTTAAGTGTATTAACATAAATTATAATTAATATATCCAATTCTCTGACTAATACTTTTACTAACCATACTTGTTACCTTCTTTTCTTCACTTTATACAGGCGGTAAGACTCTTTTTATATTTTCTATTTTACAACCTTGCCCTAGGAACCCTCAAAGGAAATAACAAATGGTCATACAGCATCTTTATATTTGTCAAAAACTTTGCCATATTATACCAACAGTAACACCCAGCCGCTTGAAATGCCCTCCAACTTTCAACTTTCTGACTCAGAAAAACTTGAGATAACACCTCATAATGTTCATTTTACCATCCTTGATACAATATTATAGACCTGCCATTGAAGCTTCTTGGCTTAATCTCTTTTCATATGTGCCCAGGGTTCTAACTAGGTATAATATGGTATTGACACAAACATCAGAAAAGACTACTGTATGTATATTTTTGTTTTTTTTGGTAATTCAAGTGGGTGGACAGTCGGTTTTTCTTTCTTTCTGGAAATAACTTTGTAAACATCATCTGTTACCAATGAGCATTACTCTATACAGTGACCATGCACCCTTGAGGGTTCCTCCTAGGGTCTGTCGTCCAAGCAAGTCAGGCTCCACTGGATCTCTCTTGCTCAAAGCATTCACGTGGATCCAGAAAGTTGCACTGTACAGTTGCAGGTTGCAAATTGGTGTGTGGCAAATGAAAAATTTACTGCATTGAAAATGTAAACATCATTTTTTTTTTTTGCGGGCAGCGTCAATTTGTTCCCAGTTGCTTAGTGTGGTGTTGGCATTTCCTTGTAGAGTCCATAATGCAAATTAATCACTGTAGTGGGTAAAGACCATGAACTTGCTTTCATTTGCTGTTAAATGCATATACCTTTGCCACTTGCTCTTGCCGTTTTGCCTCGCGTGCATGTAAATGTATTAATTGTATTACCAAGGAGGCTATAGCAGCTATATGGCCACAGTGGGTAGAGCCTCCTTGGTGTTACGCATGTGGCCATGATGAGATCCGTGCATGTAGATCTATGGGAGGTGCGATTTTGAGTCAAATAACCAGCATGTACATGAAGTTCACAATGTACAATACAATTTAGAGAGAGTAAAGAGTATTATACTAGCTTACCAGATCATTTCATTATCCATACTGGCATACTAAAACTAGCTGCACACTTATGAACACACTATACTCTAGCATATACCTTCTCCATCTCCCAAAAATATTTGTAATTTGTTGGCTTTGATGTTGATATTGATCAACATTTTTTACATTTTATCTTTGGGAAATAGTTCAGGGTCTTGCATTCCCTCCCCGTGAGTATGTTCCATTTATGGTGTGAACATGATGAGAATGTTGACTGGTTCCTTAAAATTCGAATGTTTCAGTAAAGCATACTCTGAGATATTTTATCAGCATTGTCAAATTTTTACATCAGTCACGCTCCTCCACAAAATTAAAAATATAAATTCTGACTGTTGCCCGCTATCTTCTGGGTACAGGTATAGCTCCTTTTTCTCAGCAGAAAATTTGGTCACTATATGACAGGACTCATACAATATAATACTCATATGAAATTCATGCTTTTCAACTAATTGATGTGGCTGGCGGCACCATCCCCCTCGCCATCCTGCCATGTGGGTGCCTAGAATTAACCTGCTGTGTTCCGCTCGGAAACTGAGGCTGCTGAATGCCACACGTATCCAAAATTGTTCTCTTTTAAAGTTAAGAGTTATGGGACAAGATTTTCAAAGAGCTCAGTCTGTGCCAAAGAAAGTCATTGACTTGCATGCAATTAATTAACCTGCTGTGTGTATTCCATTGGGAAACCCAGGCAGCCGAATGCAGCAAGTATCCAAAATTGTTCTCTTTTACAGTTAAAAGAGTTAGGGACATTTTCGAAGAGTTCCAAAATGTGCCAAGGAAAGTTGTTGACTTGGTGCTAAGTATTACGTGTAGGTGGCATTTACGTATTCAATCTAGTTGCTTTTTATCAGAGAAAATGTAAGTAAAGGTGGAAGGGGACAAACACATACATGTATATTGATAAATATGGAGTGATTTTGGCCAGGGTTATAAGGGTTAACCTGTTTCCCCGCAGTACACTGTTCTGCTACATGCACATGCTGGTGCCAGAAATTTGTAAACATTAGGGCTCAAATTAAGATGAACGTTTTGTTTCATAACATGGTAGGGAGGCTTGGTAAGTTAACTGGCAAAATGTAAGACTTCTGAAAACGTCTGTGTGTGCTGGGTTGAAGAATTTTGAGTGGAAACAATTAAGGCTGCCAGGCAGTCACATTCCTGGCTGTGGTTAGTGGGTTGAGCTGCCATGCATGGATACCTGTGTCTGAATCATACTACATTCTGACCCAGTCACTGTCCACTATCATGGACCACTATCCTGCATGATCCAACATTCCGTTGCCACTTTTTCTTTTACAATCAAACAGGGGCACCTTTGATCCTTGGGCTATTTTGGCCTCAGTCCACATTCTTTGTGCTCAGACATTGAATGTAGTCAATGCACCTTGTGCAATCTTTTTGTACAGGGAGTCAGCTGGAGATGGTTGATACACAAGATACTGTATACTATGTGCTGCACAAATATAGGCCTGTACACGAAATTTTGTCAATTCCCTGAGTCTGGTATTGTGCTGTGCAGCGTATTAAATACATAATACACTGTAGTAGGGTCCAGTAACCTGCATACATACATGTACATGTAGTGTATTTGTAAATACAGTGGACCCTGCATAGAGAGGCCACTCCAATGAGAGGTCACCTGGCTTGAAAGACCACTTTTGGCACATCCCTGCTGCTATCTTTTCCGTGCTATTGTACCTCCAATGTGAGGCCACCTGTCTTGAGAGACCAGTTGGGCCTGTCCTTGGGGTGGCCTCTAAAGACAGGGATTACTGTATGTTGCACTGTAAGATACCTGGATTGGGTACATGATGCAGTGGTTCCCCTCATATAAGGCCCCACTGTCGAGAGGCCATCTCCTCTAGGAAGGCCAGTTCTGTGTTCATCAGTGATGGCCTTTTCATTATATTTACCCCTTCAAGCAAGGCTACCCCTCTCATGAGACCACAATACCATTGCATTTGGAGTGGCCATGAAGAGGGGGACCACTGTGTATGAGTCGAAATCTACATGGCAGAAATATGTGTCAGATTACTGTTATGATTAATACTGAATAATGGAAAACATAAAATAAAAAAAGAGAGATTTCTGACCTCACAAATTTGAGGTCAAAATCCTGACATCTGCAGCATGTAATTATAATGTTGTTCAAAAAAAAAGTTTGCTGTATCCACATCAGACTCTGAGTTTTGGTTGATGGATCAGAATGCTTCTCTTGAAATTTATGTTTGGACCCCATTTTACCAATAGGATGGTTGTTGCCTACTCTCACAGCTTTGCATGCTTTTATTCGATAAATAATTATGTACCAATCACAAGATAGTCAAGTCTGAAAGCTGAAAATATAGCCCACATGTAAGTAAGCCCCTTTGAAGTCCTTTTGTGGAAAATACCGCATGGCTACAACACTTCCTCTGAAAAAATATAGATGATTATTTGTGATGAGGTTGATTGACTGTTGTATACTGATTTAAGTGAAAACATACATTCTTAAATTACAGCAACCGCATGTTCAATTTATTCCTTTTTGGTTTATTTGCAAATTTTGCAACATCTGTGCATTACATGTGTGTATTTGGTGGTAGCAAAACATTTGCCTTACATGCATATAAATGTTGTACACTGCACTTTTTATTTTATCATACTTGTCAATATGCTTTGATGAACAGTGGGTAAAGTTTTTTTGCAGTCCTGTGGGTCAAGTGGGTGGGTGGCTTTAATGTTTTAAAGATACAATAAAGACTAAAAAGGATTTTCTTGGGGCAGATTGTTATTATATTGGCAGAATCTGAAAAAGTCAAAGTAAAAACTGTGAGACTGTTGCAAAATTTGGAGACTCGAAGTGACAGGTATGTGTTGTCATGGTAAAAGTGAATGACAGCAGCTTGTATTATATACCTGTCAAGATTATCCCATAAGGTGGGATTCTCCAGCTTTTTCACCCATTTAATTTTTTTTTTTATATTTATGTGCAAAATTTTGCAAACTTGGCAGAATCTCCCCCCAAGAAAATTTGGTATTTTCTATTATGTATATTCTTTGGTAAAATACAAATCTCCCCCATGGATTTTTCAAATGTATAAAAATCTCCCTATTTTGAGGTGTGGAATGTTGACAGGTATGGTATTGTATACTGAACAGTTCAACTTTGAATGTTTTTCATTGCTTTGTTGTCTATACAGTTGACTTTTATTTGTTTTTACTTTGGTCTTTGCATGCAGAGTAAAACTTATATACAAAATAAACATATCGGTACATTGCATTCAGTACTTTCATGTAAACATGTACATTGTTGCAAATATTACTGTTTCCCATTTGGAAGTGAATTGGAGTTTTTCATTTCTCCACAGACATGTAAAACATGTAATCAAAACTTTTGAAATTACATTACGTTTCTCCAGAAATTTCAAGAAAAAGGAGCTAATGTAAATACTTCATTGGTTATACCATTTACTTCAGTTTAATTTATTAAGAGGACTTTCCTTTTGCATGGTAAATTCTCTATTTATTATTTCCCATTGCTACATATGTATACATCTACATGTATATTCTGATGTTAGATTTGTAAAGCCAACCAAAAACTTTATAAATGTGCGTTTCAGGTTCATGAAAACTTGTGAAATTACAATGCTATATTTTCTTTTGCAGATGAGAAATCAAGCCTGAAGATCGTGCCAGAAAATTACATGAATCCAAAGGAAATGAGGGAATTTATAAAGGTAACTACTGCAAGCTGACCTACACTTGCCGAGAACCATTCACTAATATTTGTTTATATTGCCTTTTGTATTAAGATGGTACACGTAGTTACAATTTGAGATATCTCCATATTTCAAAAGTAAAAATAGGCCTTCATCGATGCTGCAAGTATAAATGTGTGTGACCATGTGATACGTAGGTGTTGTATAGTGTTGCATTATTTTGCAAATTTCCACCAGATTTTAAAATACCTTGGGCTCTTTACCTGCAGCCACAGAAGTGGCATTCCAAACTTTACCAGATACATCCTGCAGAAAAGGACTTTGTGGTTATATGTGTCTTTGATGTTATGTCACTTTTCACCGGCAATTAGATGGAGCAAGTTTATGGCTGTTGAAATACTGAAGCAGTGGCAAAAACGTTCATTTGAAGCCTTTGTCGTGAGACTCGGAGACCAAATCAACAGGTGTCCATGGTGCAGATGGGTGCTTGAGTGATTTTTTTCCTGTTCCAAGAAAAGCTGGTGGCGCACAGCATGGTATCCTGATGGGTGTGTCTCCTCTATGATTCCCGTTCAGTGTCTCTTGAAATTGACAGCACTTGGTAAAAAAAAAAAAAAAAAAAAATGTTAAAGCAGATAATACTGTGAATACATTTATTTTCACGGGCATTAATATTCACTGTTTCTGCATTTTGAGCCTTTCACTGAAGCTTCAAATTCGCTATTTTTGTTATAATACCTATCAATGCCACGTTAAAAATACATTTCACTGGGTTCTTATTTTCACGGTTTTGAAGCATCAGCGAAATAAGCGAAAATAAGAACACAGCGAAATTAAATTAATTCACAGTAATTGATATCCTCTGGTACTGTTGGACATTTTGAGAGAGAAAGTGTAGGCCAACTTCCTGGCTAGAATCATCCACTATATTATGGACTTTTTTCTTTTAAAGCTTTCAAAAATGTCATGTCATAGAACTTGGTTGAATAAAAACTCTTGAGTCCTCGTGCAGAAAGAATATTGTGCTAGAAGTCTTTCATACATATCTTGAAGGCTCAAAAATGCACCAGATCCCACCATTTAATACATTAATTTCACAAAACTGAGGGAAGGGAGAGATGCCCAGAACCATCCCCCAACAACACTAAAATGATAGACATTATATTGTATTTCAAGTTCTTAGTCCAAAATGGCAGTCTGCTATCCTGTGTCACAATCATTATGATAGGATACAGTATCTGTTTAAGTGTGACCCCAAAATGGTTGCAAAATGGTGTCACCTTCAACTTGTCTTTGATGTTTTGTAAACACTGGAAGTGTATAGGTTTATTATGGGTAGCATTATGGTACATGTTTATGCCCTGTACCTGTAATGTTATCAATCGGGTGAAAGTTCCAATGCGTGTATCATCATACAGCCAGTGAAATGTAGGTTACTGAAGCATGTGCTCTGTAGTTCCATATTTCATCACAGTGTTATCAGTCTGACAAGCATCAATCTATTGTTACCTTGTGACTCTAACCAAAATATTACCTTACCAGCCTATTACTGTTGCATTTAGGGATGCATTTCATCCCAGATTAACTTTGAAAACAGGGGCCACTTAAAGCCTTAATTGTGTCATATGGCATCTGATGTGTCATTTTCTTTGGGTCGACAGGTGTAATGTTCAGGTGAAACTTCTTAATTTGTTTATAATCACACCTTGGTACTTTTTTTTTTTTTTTAATGTTTGAGGGAAGGTTTTGCCCTACAGCACAGCATATTCATTGTTTTTCAGTGAGGGTTAAAGTTTTAGAATGAGGTTCTACGAATATGTAGTAAACACACTGATGGTCTCATCCCTGTACCTGTGACCCATATACCAATGAACTGCCGGAATAATGTCTGGGTCAAGTGGGTATCAATTACTGAGTCATGAACACACCTATAAATAGATTTGTCCAGGAAACACAGGTATGCCATGCATCATCGGTGGTCACAACTGGATAGGAACTAAACACTCGCCCATATGACTCTCGACAATCATCTGACAGGTCGCTATGCTGGACATGCAAAGTTGACCTTGATGTGTAATAGCTCGGTTTTAACTCTTCGAGTGTCAACTGTGGCTCAAGTTGAACTACTTAAAAGAAACTGCTCTGTCAAACTGCTCTGTCGAATTACAATTGGGATGCTGGATTCATGTTCTTTGTAAAAGGTCCTTTCATTCAAGTAGCAGCATGCCTGCCTGCACACTGAATATAAAAGTCCAGGTCAACAGCTTTCCTGTGCATGCTTTGGGCATTTTGCACCCAAAACACATCCAGGAAAGCTGTGGACTTGTTCCAAAATGTGGCAGGGAAAGAGTTAAGGAGATGCCTGGGGCAAGAGGCCGGGGCGTGGGACACACGTAGGCCTGTTTGTGTACGGTTTAACCCTATGCAGCTGCAATCGTTTTTGTGGTGTCTAAAATATATGCCCTCCACAGGTTGTTAGTTTGCACCGTGTCCTTCCGTCCATCTGTCCCCACATCCATCCATCCTTCGGGCAAAGCTTGTCCGGGCCATATTTTTTATACCGTAACAGCTACACCTGCCAAACTTGGTGGATGGATACTTCATGGGATAGGGGTGTGTCGCACACCAAAATTGGGTCACTGTGGCCTTGACTTTGACCTCCCTGAAAAACTTAGCTTGTTGGGGGACTATGCAATGCTTGATCTTGTACAGTTTTTCATATCAATTTATTTACATCGTAAACATTTTCATGATAATATTGATATAAATTTTGTTGGGTTGGTGATGGGGGGGGGGGGGGGTGCATGATGTTCTGTCAAATTCTGTTGGTTACTATATCTATGAACACCATAGATATAGTCAAAACATGAGAACGTTGCTGACTTTCACATTTTTCATTTGGATAAGGGTTAATTAACTCTCAGACTTATCACTAAATCTGTCAGGAGCTAGCTAGGTCTTGTATTGCTGATGTGCATGAAAATACATGCATCCATCCTACCATGCATAAGATGGGTGGATAAAGGAGCTGTCTGAAATGAGGAAGCATGTGACCCACAACCATCACCGTATTGCCTTCAGCTGCAGTTATTACCAAACCAGCTGTCAGTGTGGTAAAAGTTTGGTCATACTCTACCAAAGGTTGCAGCACAATTTAAACTTTATTTGTATGGCGTAGCTACTGCATTGGTGCGTGTACACATCAACATTGAAGACAGATCCTTCCTGGTGAATATATATGCAGATCACACATGTGAATTGTAGGCCTGCATGTATGTATTGACATTTTAATGTGTTTGCTGAATTGATACCCCAATTCACCAGTTTCCGGTATTATATAAAGAGACGGACACGTCATTTTGGACTCCAACAAATGTGTACAATAGGATACGTTTCAGTTGTGAGAATTATAGAAATACAGTGCTACGAAAGTCGACCTACAAAAGTTATAAGTACCTATTGTATACATCGCAATGGTAACTTGAAACCATTCAGTTGTCATACAGGCTGGTGGTATCTTACATCTATAAGGAATTGGTTGGTTTTTTTTTCTTTCCAGCATGCACTAAAAGATTAAGAAAAAATGCTAAAGAATATAGTGTTTATCAGTAAAAAAAATGTCTTGGTTACATTTTCTACATAATCTGCTCGGCTCAGAAGTCATGCCCCAATCAAAGTCTTAAAAAAGGCATCTTTGGTAGATGCATGTGGTATACACGGATATGTTGCCCAATGGAAAACCCCACAGTAAGGGGTTCCAATGTTCGAGGGTAGGTTTGTAAAACATTATGTCACAGACAATGTGGGGAAATCTCCTTAATAGCAAGGTTATGTGAAAAGACATCGCAGTTAGTGGCATTAACCCTTTGTTCCTGTTAGCATAAAACTGACATGGTGCACCAACCATAATAAATTGAAAAAAAAAGTTGTTGGCCTGGGGCATACTATTCTACATTCTCTGCCCTATGAAATCTATTCCATTTTTTTCTACATGAAGGAAAAGAAAAACTGAATAGAATGTTTGAATATTGCCTTTGTAACATCCCAGCAACTTTGGGATGATCTGAGCAGAAATGAGTTAAAAGCTTGGACCGATATAAAATCTGGTATGTTGTCAAAGACTGTCCAATCAGGATTTCAAAATTGAAGCCTGTCGTGTCCGATTGGAAATCACGCGAAATGTTCCAGAGGATGAGCAGGTAAAGAATGTGTCTATTGTTCAGTGTCAGATGATCTGACCTCTGACCTCCCAGTATTTATCAACAGAAAGCTTTCTCTAAATACATTGCACAAGAAAAAGTAACTCGATATCCCTAGCAGGATACATGTATGTGCCGCATGATCAGTCAATGGGTCAAATTAATACGGTTCAAAGTATTTGACCTGCTGACAAAACTGTAGATGTATCTGAGTAAAAGTACACCACAGACAATAGACACATCAATTAAGTACAGTTGGGACCCCTGCTTGCAGCCAAAATATTGGGGATGGGGGCAGTGCTCAAGATACATTACTACTATATTTATTTGCATATTACAAAGGATCAGATTTTCAACGGTGCTGATTTGAACAGCATTAATTGAATAATGTAGCACAATTTCTGACACAAATGGAATTTTGGAATTATGGTGAGGCCATTTAGTAAAACGCCAGCAGGGTGTAGTCCATGTCGTCATTGGTATGGCAATCCATTCATGGGCATTGACTTGTAAAATGCCAACTTATTGTTATATAAGTATGACTATTACCATCCTGAGTTGAATAAAGTCTAAGTTCTTTAATACCGGCGACCTCAATTGAGGTATTGGGTATGCACAAATACATACTACATACGAGGATACAAAAGAATGTATGTTTATGTACTTGAATTGGTATTAATGGTCGAGATAATGGATATGACATGGTCTTTTGCTCATTATAAGGTGGTTGCTAAGCATATACATTGCACTACCATACCCGTATCTGAAAGTTTGTACAACCTTTTTGGGCCACTGTTCGGAAGCTCTATACATGTGAAGTGAAGAGTGATGAAAGAAAACATGTTAAACCCTTTCCTGACCAAATCCTCCTCAAAAAGCGTCCGCATGTAAATTGTCATCTGCCGTAAACTTTCTACTTTTAAAATTTCTCATTACTGGCAAAATTTTGTTGCTGAGATTTGTATGTAAGACCATTCATGATGACTCACCCTGGGTCAGTTGCTTTCCTGGCCATAGGTTGGGTGCAATGCACGAAGCTTGTGCCAAGGAAAGCTGTTGACTCAGTCGTACTCTGACCAGGAATGGTTTATTTAAAGCGTAGTAAGGCTCATTCAGGTTTTTGACATACCTACTGTGTGGCTGACTTTTGATAACTTCTTTTCCGGATCCTTGGTGTAAAATGTTTGAGGAGACAAAATACTATGTGGTCAGTCTGAATATCAACGGACAGAAACACAAACAAACACTGTCATGTTATAACAGAAATACACCTTGCCTTCAGATGTACATGTAACTAGTTTAGAATTTAATAACATTACAAATATAGACAGTACAAAGATAGTTACATGTAACTTGTTGATAGGTGGGAAAAACAAAAAAAACCCCAAAGTTTAAGGAACACAGGTAGTGTATTTCAAAACTTCTGAATTGGTGAGTACATGTGAAATTTTTAGGGGCCAGTCGGGATGTTGACAGTGGACAAGCCCAGATACAACATTGCTTAGGGGGCATTTAGTGAACAAGCTGCATGCACATCAAGACCTGATGTGCCGAACCGACACCAATGAATTGTTGAACAGGGACCTTGTCATGATTGCTGATAGATATGGCGTAGAAATTTCATTCAAAGTATTTCTGCTGACAACATAAGCAAAACCATTGAGGAAGGTGGCATATGACGTGCGAGGGCTTTTGGTAGGTGTGAGCAGGCAAGGGAATACAACAGAAAATATGCCAGGCCTAATGTAAATCTGTATCAAATGATACAGGACAAATATGCAATGATTTATGTATACTTTATCTTAAATATTACATTTTTCTTTTTAAATGTATGAGAGGTGGTAAGTGATTAATTATAGTGTCCAGTTAATTATCATTCTAACCCATTGGCTTGTATCCTGTTCAGGTCGTACATCTTGTCATTCGTAAACAGGTAATACCGTGTGATATACAGAGTCTGATATGTTTGCGTTAAAACATTCATAACTTGAGCTGACACTGATCGAGTGACGAAGTTTGACTTGTTTGTGTATGAACTCTAATCTTGCTAATTAACAAATTGTACATATTTGCTCCATGAAGAAATGAAATGTCCAGGCGGAAACAGACAGCAATATCAATATATGTTTGGAAAAAAAACCCTGTTTATTCAGAGCAGTTGTTTTATCAGGAAACAGTGGTATCCAGTGGGGTCCAGTATTGAAAAAAGAGGCGAGCAAATGGATAAAATAGCCATGGTTGTGCACACAGGCACTGTTCTGGATGCAAAGAAATGCTATTCGAATGTATACATAGACACAAAAGTCAATGCTTTGGGCAAACAACTCCAGGTATTTTTATAGATTCTGTCCTCTATAAATGTTTTAGGTTGACTATATTTTCAGTCCTAATATCTTGAGTCTACCGGAGGTTGTCCTCCGGTAGACTCAAGATATTAGACCTAAATTCCCTACGGACAGGACAGGGCATCTCATCTCGTAGCAGATCCCTCAGAGTTCTCCTTTCACTATGGGCCATGTGTGTTGTCCTTTCCATATTCTACTATGTTTTCAGTGGAACCATGATATAAGACTCATGTTTCAGTGACATTATCAGAAAGTGGTTTTCACAACTATCTGCAACTTGTCAGTGCATTGCCTGTAGGTGACTGCCCTGTAGAAATTGCTCTGTCTGTACATCTGTCCGATTGTGTGTGTGTTCACACGTCACATATTGATTTCCAGATGACAACTCGGCTGTCGTGGTAACATACAATTATCCATACAGTTGCATTACAAGGAATTATTAATCATCCATACAGTTGCATTACAAGGAATTATTATTCATCTATACAGTTGTATTAGAAGGAATTATTAATTATTTCTAGCAAGACTGGTCTTTTGTGTGAGATTGCATTATTTTGGAGGTGGTTTCTACTTTGATGTTTGACTGTATCTATACTATGCAGATTTTATTGACTCTTTGCCAATTATTGTATGCATATCTTGTCGCACCAAGCCAAAAACTCTTAAATTGAAATTACAGTGAAACCTCATCATAATTACACCACCTGTCCTCTGTAAAATGTGTCAGATATCTAAATATGTCAGATAAATGAGTCAAATTACTGAGGAATTTGATATTTAGTCCCTCAAAACTTGTGTCACAAAGTGAATATGCAAGATATCTGAGTGTTGTTATAATGAGGTTTGACTGTATTTTTACATTCCCTGGAAGGGACAGACACTTGAGGGGGCAGAAATGATGAAAAAAAAAAAAAAAGCATTATGCGGTAGCTGCTTCATCCATGTTTGCAGTTCCCACCGTTTACAGTGAGTCACTTCAGTCAGTTTTGACCAGGACTGTGTGTCATGTCTTACCACCTGTTCACATGTTATGGATAGCCAACATGACATGTAGCATTTTACTGTGGCCATGCCTCTTCTTTGATATGCCTTCTGAAATCCATTGATGTATAGTTCTTAACTGAATACATTTTTCAAAAGATAATAAATTTGAGATTTATTTTCTGGTATTGAGGAGATTTTTTTTCTTCTTCTTTTTGGCTTGGATATTTTAGCGCCAATGACGTAAGTGAACACAAGTGGTTTTCATTTTTAAAACAGATATGGATTTAATTTCTACATATAAAGGGATATTGGCATCAAAGTTGCAGCAAATGAAAGCATATGCTATAAAGTTTTTAAAAAAAAATAAAAATTTTAAAATTTTGTTCCTGTTTCCCAGATACAACTGTTTTAAGTACAAAAAATGACAGAACAAAGATGGTCTACCTTTGAAGGATTGGTGACTAAATGGGGAAATCTGACACCCCCCTTTTTTTTTAAATTTGAAAAAAAAAAATGCATTAACCCTAGCCAGATGCTTATAAGCTTTTGTGGCTCATATTGTTTGGTAATCATTGAAATGAAATGACCAATAATGGCAGTTTAAATGAAATGTGTCCGTAGCTTTCAGAAAATAAATACCTGTACTTGTGTACTACAGCACTTCCTTAGGGTTTCAAGAATATAATTAGCAAGTTGCAGGAAGTCACTGACAACATTTTACATTCCTTGTGCAAAACAACCAAGAGCCCCTGGTGCATATTCAAACATACATTTGTTCAGATGTAACCATTTAGAAAAATGTTCTAATGATCATGCATTGGTGTTTTTGAAACATTGGCTTAACCTTTTTTCATCAAGTAAAAATATACAATCATTTATTTTTTCTTGATAAAAACAGTCAGAGGTTGCAAATTAATACAGTGGCCAAAATGCAAAGGCCTTATAGAGAGTAGGAAAGTCATTTTTATTTTTATTTTTAGATTCTTTCTTTATTTGGATGTATTTTATTTTACTACCAGCATCCATTTACAGAATTCCTCTGGCAGATTTATGTGTCATTGAACATTCCATGTTATGTCAAAAATTGTGAATGTCAAAGAAATAAGTTCCTGTACATGTGCTTTCAGTGTAGACAATCCAGTCATTTTTATCAGCAGAATCATGGCACATGAAACAAGGTTTTTCAGATGCATTTAACTGGGAAGCTCTTTGTCAGACTGCCCTGATGTGAAGCACTTCTGTTCAGAGCAGTGATGAGTGAATGTGTGATCCATCATAATGTAAGCCCACAAAACACACATGGATATATTTACTTACTGCAACTTCCCTGGAAATTGCGTTTTAACCCTCTTGGGGATGAGTTAAAAGCTTTTCTCATATACCTAAAGCATTTTACCTGTATGACATTGTTTTCAGTCTTACACGCCCTTGCACAGCCAATGAAAATGCTCCTTGCCCATGAGGGACAGCTTTAAAAGGTGCAGCTTGTGTAATAGAGGTGGCCAATCATGTTTGCTGGGGACTACTTTTTGTGGTAAAACTGCACTGGTTTCATGTGACTGCTATGGAATGCCATTCAGAAGAGTGCAGAGGTAGAGGCCTATTTGCGGTTTTGTAGTTCGTGTTTATGAAATTTGGTCTCCAAAAATGGCTTCATTGGAGAATCTTCTGTCGCTTCAGAACATATTTTGGTGATCAAGCACGCAAAACTAGGTATGTCAGGGAAAAAAAAATCTTGTATGCCTTGTACATGGGGCTGTGCTGGGACACTCATTGGGTTATTTCTCAGTTTTCGCTCAGTTTAACATTGTTAAAACCGAAAGATGTCCGAATTGATGTCCCAATTAACATGGCCCCATATGTGAGGCATACAAGATTGTCTTATTTGCAACACTGTGGGGACAGTGCATTCAGATTCCACTGAGAAAAGTTGTTGACTGACCACCTATATTATTCTTGATGGAAAAATAAAGTAAAATAAAAAAAAGTAAAGAATTAAAAGATTAAAAATAAAAATTATTTAAAGATAAAATGAACTAAAGAAAAGGACATCTTTGACGCTGGACAATTTCTGCTAGTTTGTAATGTTCCGGAAAAGGTTGCATGCAGATACAGGGGCATTGGCTTTCTTAGGGTTAACCATCTTGAAAACAGTTTCCAAAAGATGCATAGGCAAACAGTCTTGCGTGACCAAATGTTGTGTTCCTAATTCAAAGAGATGAAATGTATCACATATTGAAAATTTAGAATGATTCATGCTGAACCCACAAGAAAAAAAAAAAAAAAGAATGAAACAAAACAAAACCAAAAACACACACACACACAGATGAGCAACAATCATGTAGGCACGTCTGCTGTAACCATAGTAACCACTAACCAAGACAACTTGCGAACATCAACAGTGTCTCTGTGCATGCGGAAGTACCATTGACCTTTGATTTCCGCAAACTTCGACTTCTCTCACAGTGTTTGTGGTCCCAGTGGCATACAGAGAATGTACCTCTGTATGGTAAGAAGTCGTTGTGCTCCTCTCGAGTGCATATGAATATTGCATCAGCTTGGCACTGGCCCTGTTGCTATTGGTAGATCATCAACAGTAGCCCTTTCTCTTGCCATTATACACGCGTTTTCTCGCATGCCGTCTTTTTGGTGGAAAATATAAGGGATCATGCAGGATCTTTGGTTGAGGGTTTTATTGATAAATTGATGTTCATTTTTTGTTTTTGTGGGTCAGCTTGCCCCTGAGTCATGTTGAGGAAAGAAATGACTAACATTGGAAGTAACAGTTAAATTCTGTGTATCAAAAACCTTTTGTTTTTATGGCCACATGGGGTTTATTTGTAGGCTTCGTGAAAAAGTAATGTTAAAGAAAACAAAGTACATGTATGTGTAAATTTTCTCTGACAAAAAGAAAACTCCTGTAGTTAGATTGGGCATTAAATATATATCAATGACCTTGGGCAAGTTAAACTTCAATGGAAAAGGACAAAAACAGTCATGGTATTAGAAACACATAATAAATAAAATAGAGTGATCATGTCAGACACTTCCAGCTGTGAATAGCAGTTCTCCAACAACAAGAACAAACATGATTAATAATTTTCATAACACATTCAGCAAAACACAATACATACTATAAGTACACTTAAAAAGAATATGGTAGCTATTTCACACACCTGTACAGTATATGGTGTCAATTGTGTGTGTGTGTGTTTTTTTTTTGTACACATGAGGAAGTTTATTCTTACAGGGTTCGGTGGGGCGAGGGGTTAATGTATGAACCACTGGACACATTTTATGTTTTGTTGATCAATGTTAATCGGTTTCAGTGCTCTGATCAGGTTGTTAACTAACAACTCAGTTGCATAATTTGCGTTCTTTTTTGTTTTGTTTTTCGGTTAGCAATTAAAACAAGCAGACTGATATTATACCTGTACAGTACGTGGATCATTGACAGGCTGATCTTGATGATTAACACTGATTTATTCCAACTCATAAGAGACATGTATATAAATTTTTTTTGCCTGATGGTTTACACACGAGTCCCCGGGACATTTCAAATGTCACCCACAGCCCTGTTTGTGTTGTGCATATTATAAGGTTGTATCAACAGTTTTCACTGTATGTGGTAATTCCATGTTTTGGTTATGGTATGATGTGCGTGTTTAGATTTATTGCCTTATAATTGCGACACATTCCCCACTGGCAAAGGTTACATGTACCTTTATTGCAAACTAATAGCTTCTAAAAATAACACTTCGCGTAGCCAAACTGTTCAACTGCTGCTATTATTGGATAAACACTATTGAAAAAAAAAAAAAATCATATTGAACATCTGCAATGCCACAGTATGTCCAGAGATAGAGTATACATGTAATGATTTTTTGTGTGAGGTAAAATCAGACATGATATGTAGAGAATTGACTTATGTGCCCTCATGCTATTATTTATTTTAATTCTGCTTAATATTTACTACCTTGTGGTGTCAGTAACATCATGCATGGTTAAACCTCCATGTGTTTAAACATACTTTTGGTCTATGACAGATCCCAGATTAATAATTATTTGCACTGGTGGCAGTCTGTGACAATTAATTTTGAATGAGGTGCAGTGTATTATGAGTGTGGGTGTGGCATTGTATCATGAGTTGATGGGCATTAATGTCCCTGCCAGGAATACAGGTTTTTGTAGCCAGGCTGTGCTGTTTATTATCGTACTAATGGAGCCCCACAAGACTCATGAAGAGACTGCACAAACTGTTAAAAACCCTTTTGTAGTTAATGCAGCAAACATGACACAAATGGGGGGGGGGGGGGGGGAGGAATTACAAAATTGAAAAATGTAGAACTCTCAAGCTTTGAAGTAATTACAGAAAAAAATAAAGATAAGAATGGAGAAGGAACTTAAAACTTGGAAATAATGAAAACAATAACAAGTATAAAGAAAAAGAAAGTAAAAAGTGTCTTGTACGGAGAAATGGGGAAATTAATGTGTTCAGATAAAGATTCATTTGATGTGGCTGCCGTCACAGAGCAGTATTGTAGTCCTGTGTCATGTATGCATATAATACCATTGTCCTACTATTTCTCATTTTTCTGTGGATCATCTGTGTTGCAAAATTATTTAAAGACACATGTAGTATTATAGAGCGACATGAGCCAGTTCATACATATTTGGTCTGTTTCGGGAGCTGTGGACAAAAAAATGAGGAGCAGATTCACATGTATTATGTCTGTTGCAGGAGTTGGGAAAAAATCCAGACCTGACAGAGGAAGATGTTGCCCGTTTAGCAGCCAGCAAAGTGGCCGAGAGTCAGTGTCACGACCGCCTGTGGTATCGGATCAACGCAACACGCCACATCACAGGCAGCCAGAAGTTGACACCCACACTCCCAGACAATCTCAAGCAGGTGGGCACCTGGATGCTTAATATATAGATGGAATTTAGTCCTTTCCTGAGCAGCATAACGCTGCGCCAGTAGTTTGCCTACAGGCAGGTTGGGCGCTAAACAGGCTCCAAGGAAAGCTGTCCGCCTTGGTCACCTACAGTGGTACCTGCTATTTAAGACCACCCCTGTTGCCACCAAAAAGTGGTCTTATACCTGCAGGTGGTCTTACAATAAAGGTGTATTTAACATAAATACAGTAAAATGTCTTTGAAGAATGGTCTTAAAAAGACGTGGCCTGATATCGGAGGTGGTCTTTAGAGCAGGTACCACTGTAATGATTATGTTACCTGGTTAGGCCTAATCCACAATACCCAGTATGCATATCAATTTCCCACCACAAAGCACGAGTTTGACGCCTGGTGATCACGGGGGATGTGCGGGTGGCATCACTGTCACAGACAGGCCGTATGCTCATTTCTCGCAACAATAGCATTTTTTTTTCAGAAATTTAAGTTGACAAATGCCAAACTGGTATTCTTCTAGTACTGCCCGAGCCATATATAAGAAAAATTTCCATATGACTTGAATAAGTATTCCATATTTCCAAAATATTAGTAATATCCCGCTTGTCCCCACAGGTACCGAAACGTATCTCGCCATATCTCACCAAGCGAGACTTGTCAATCAGTTATGCAGTTTGGGCGGGAACTTAATATGCATATCTCCTGTTCTCTTGGAAGATTGTTTCTGTACTTCCAGATTTTCAGTAACTAAATATGGGCACTCTTTGTCATTTTTCGAGCAGGGCTGTGGTTAAATTGATTGTGGGATAATTCATAATGATTACTTAAATTTTATTATTTTGCATAAATAATGGCTTGTTAAACATGTACATATACACACAGCAAAGAAATCCAGAAACCAGAAATTGTCAAAAGGTTCATTATGGGAATAACATTTAAAGCCCCATTATTGCTTTGGTTGTACATGACATAACATGATTTATGAAACTAACAGAAAACATGTCCTGATACCATTTTGGCACATTTATTCCCATAAATGCAGCACCGTACCAGGATGTACGTATTTTTGCAGAGAACCTTGTGCTGCAGGGTGATATATGGACCCCAACACAGATATACCACAACCTGCAATTAGAGCAGCTCAGGACAACTAGCCCAGTCATGGCCTCTGAATTTAGGTCATTGGTTGGAACAAATTCTTACGTAAAGAGTCAGTCATGCTTTAAGCTTATCCTATAGATGGGTTTTGCTTAGGCAAATACGCGTACCTCATCCCATTGCAATGTGATGGTGTTTGATCAGGTGATAAAGTATCTGACCACATGGGCTATTGATGGAATCCTACATGTGCGAGGGAAAATATATCTTGCAAAAGATTTACTCATCAGTTGAGTGTATGAGAATGGAAATATTCCTGAATTTAGTAATATTCACCAACAGCACAATTATATAACCATGCTTAATTTAGTTTCCGTGGAAGCAGTCCGTGTTCCCTTCCCCAAAAATTTCATACATGTGGACTTTGATGGCTGAACGTTATCCCCAGACTGCAAACTGGCCTGTGTGAGTAACATCAGTGATCACGAATAATCACATACATGCATACAACGTATTGATTTAACCCACATACTCTTGGTAAGTATTGCCAGTTGTGTGAAATTTTTACCTCTTAATTGACTGGCTGAAACAGTTGAGAGGATTAACGCCCCAAGGTTTGGTGTAATCAGATTATCAGCTTCAATTTGACACAAATATTTTACATATCACACCAATCTAAGTACGTGCAGTTGGTTTAAACATATTTTATTGGCGCAATTAGGAAACAGGGCGGTGGGCTATGATAATCCTTCTTGCCTGTACGTGTAGTTCAGTGGCAATTAAATGACAGCATGAAATGATGAAAGATTTAGTTTGTTGAGCATAAATTCAGCAAGCCGTATTGGATATATGCACATTGTATAACAGAGCTGTAAAACATGTCAAGTTTGCATTTTCGTACGATAAAGACATGTACTTCCCGGTTGGCTGACACAAGAAATTTTGTTTTCTTGAAAAAGTTTTTTGGAAGTGTAATGGGTGTAACCTTGTACACGTATGATCCTGTGACTCATTTTGAGGCAGACTGGACCAGTTGAAATCAGTGAGCATGCATCTCGACGAAACTGAACAAGGAAGTACATATAGACTCTCTGGAGAGACCCTAGCTCTGGTGAAAGACCACTTTCTCAAGTTATACTGCTTTTCAACTTCTGCATTCAACCCAAGTTCATTTATCTGTCACAATAGGCCACTTCTCATGGGGTTGAAGAAGCTAAATAAGGAAATACATGTACACTGTCTGGAGAGACTCTGTGGTGAAAGACCATTTTCTTAAGTTAGACTGCTTTTCAACTCTGTATTCGTCCCAAGTTCATTTATCGGTGACAATACATGTAGACCGTTTCTCCTTGGGTTGCGTTTGTGCATCAGCCAACTTTATTCACCCTATGAAGAAGATGAGCTCACCAAATTTTTCATCTGTTTGTTAAACTGGGTGACAATGTTCAAGAATAAACTTTAAATTGGAATACATAATATTTGAAGCTGACATTATAATGTGGACCTGTGAAAGACATGTGACAACTCCGATCATGATTTTGACCACAGAAAAGTCTGAATTTGGTTTAAAATCTTGATGTTAGTGTAACCAAACCAGCTATGACTGTGAAAATCCCAGTACTGCTGTTTTACACTGTAAGACCACTTTTTGTGGCCATTATGGCTCTTCCTGAAAACAGATGGTTCTGCTGTATTTTTCACAGCAGATTTTCGTGCAGCCACCAGAAACAAACAAGAAGACAGTCAGCTGATGTACATGTAGGACTACTACATTATTGTTACTGTGAAAATCAATTTTGATCAAGTGAGCATGATACAACCTCAATGCAATTCATGTTGAGTGAGCACTTAGGGCCAGCTGATACCACAAGCATTGTGGAACGTGCGCTTATGCTTTCGCGTGACTGCCATCTGGTGCCAAATAGAACAATTAAATTGTAATGGTGACCTGGCCAGAAGCTGTACACGTGTTTTATGAGCTAGGTGAGTGGGAAAGGAATGTATTGCTGTTTACAGCTCAAAAGACATTGATACAAACTACTTTTGCCTGTAGCTCGAAAGACACAAGGAAGTAGCTCAAATCTACCTTGATGCCACCATGGGGTGTTGTCCAGAAAGAAAAAAGCTTTCCCTTACCTAGTAAACAAGATAAAAAAAGTACAAGGAAGTAATTTTAGTTCAAATTTACCTTGATACCATCATGGGCTATAAAAGAAGCTTTCTCTTACCAAGTTAAAAAAAAAAAAAACAGAAGAAAAGGGGGGAAAAAGAAAAAGATTTTGAATTGTGAATAATGTTTGTTTGAAAATACAAAAATGTAGATAAGAAATTCATGCAGTCAAGCTCTTTTGCTCAACATCCCACCTGTACATTTGCATGCTGTGTCATAATAAATTTCCCCAACTTGATAAATTGGAATTAAATTATTTTCCACAGAAGAAATCCAGTTGGGGTTGTTTAACTTGGGGTTTTTGTTCCCTATCTGTAAATGGAATGGAATCTGACTCGGGGTCAATTTCAGAAAATTAAATTTCAAAATTCTATGTTTGTAGAGATTTGGAAAATCAAGTGGCCAGGTACACTAAAGATTATACAGGATACATTAAGCTTTTCACCAAGTAAAGCTGTACTGCTTGGGTCCCACTGTATAACTGCAGACTGTCTAGAAAGAGACGAGCTCAGCATTTGTGTGCTCAGTATGTTGCTAAGTTAAATTGCCACAAACTGCAGAGTATGCTTGTAGAATTGTCTTTCAAGCATGACAGTTTCTCATAGGAGTTGTGTTTAAAGGGACTCTGCTTTTGGCAACAAAAGGGAATGTCCCAACCAAAGAAAATACCAGACTATATCATGTATATCACATATTGTCTTGCTTTTTGTTTGCACCTGTAGTTGTACCACACGGTGAGGCAGAGACAGCTCCATCTGGTGGATGATGAAGTTGATTCCTTCGCAGACTTCAGCGATGGAGGTAACAAGTCGGTTCTGGAGTTCACAGCAACGCAGGCCTCGGTGCTGGAGAGGGACCAGAGAGTGCGGGTTGGAATCCGGCGCTACGGAAAGATCAACACACGGGTTTTGTTCAGGTGAGGATTGTCTCCAGGGGCTGGGGAGAGGGAACATATTGTTTCGTATGTAGGGAATAAGCGTCAGTGGTTTCCTTTGACTGGTCATCTTGTCACTGAAATACCTGTTTCTGAATAACAGGAAAGTGAATAATTATGTATGTTATTGAAGACACAGTAGAATCACCTATTGAGACACCTTCATCAAGAGGCCATTTCTACATTAAAGACCAGCAACTACAGCCCCCTTTTTTTATCCTGAATTAAAAATATATCCCTTATTAAGATCACATATATCAGTCCCTTACATGTAGGTGGTCTTAATAGTTTGATTCCACTGTACTGGTGTAAATTGCTTTATTTTCGCTTGTTTAAATTTTCACTTTTTTTGACATTGTTTTTTTAATTTCACTGTTTTGGACATAATTTCTGTTCAAACAATGTCAAAATGATATTTCTACTCAAACAATGTCTAACTATTATCTCATTGTGTTTTTATTTTCACTGTTTTGTGCCATCAGCAAAATAAGCAAAAATAAGAGTACAGCGATATTAAAGCAATTTACAGTATGGTACATAAATATACAGTCTGAATTACCCAATATGTCTTATTGATTTTAAAGTGTATCGTAACAAATGGTCTGAATTCTGAGCCCAAAGATACTGTAAATTGCTACAGACTTGACTGGTCATCAGTGAGTTGTCGCAGGCACAACCAGGGGGTGAATTGCCCTTGACCAAAGCTAGTAATTATGCTGAGATCAAGGGCGATGGATGCACTCGTGAACAAGTTTCTTCTATGTATTAATTGTGCCAAAGTAATTTGCTTACAATCCCTGCAAAAGCCATACAGAAGTATACATTGTTCAAATGGATCATTGAAATTCTAGGTCATGGACATCTCACAAGCACCTGTAATTCACTTTCTCTGATTGACTGGTCAGTAATGAAAGATAGGGTCAAGTCCACAAAAGAAAAAAAAACTCCATATATTCAAAGGAGTAAATTAAGCTCCCAACAGACAGGTTCCTACAACAGAAGCTTTGGGGAAAAAAAAGGTAGTGTTATGATGGTGGTGTCAAGTTGCAGTTTTTCCTGTGTACATGTATGTAGTTTCAGTGGTCTTTAATCACAGGTTGCATGGACAGCAGACCTGTAACCCTGGTGGTTTTAGGTCCTGTGTATAGGGAGCAGCACTGGCTGATATTTACAACTGTGAAATACCAATTGTAAATTCACTTGATTCTGCTGTATTTTTGCTTATTTTGGTGTTGGCATACTAGTGTGAAAATAAAACATACTGAAATGACATTTTAACACCGGTGTAATAGGAACTATGCCCAAACTAGGCAAACTGAAACTTCAGTTATAGGCTTGAAATTAAAAATTGTAAAAATTTATAAACATGAAAATAAGTACATTTACAGTACCTAGATCTGACAGCACTGTATTTTATGGTCACTGTACTGCCAAAATAGCTTGAAGTTGAAATTACATACACTACATTCATCATAAAAGTACCATATATTTAAAAGTTTGATGGTAAGCCTATCAATTTTCTACATTCAAGCTATTTGTGCAGCAGTTAACCTTATAATCATACATGTAGTTACAGTCCCATTATTTGACAATTTTAATTAACTCTTTCAGTACCACATTTTGGACAGCTTTCCTCGGTGCACTTTGGGTGCATTCTGCCCAAAGCACACCGAGGAGAGCTGTTGATCAGAACTGTTGTACTCTATGTAACTACAGGCACGCTGGTACTTGAATAAGATAAAGGGTCTTTCACAAGGGGCATATGAATCGAGTACCCTTATTATAATTCTAGCTCAACTTGCGTGGCAGTGGGCATTGAAAGGGTTAATCATGCAGGGCGTATGTACCAGACGAAGCCACAACACAGTGGGTTATTGACCCACAAAGTGGTCAATCAGTGAGAGTGATGCACAGCACTCTCTGGGCATGAGTACTTGTACTGCCTGGTGTGCCCTTAATGAGCAATTTTGTGCCGGGTTAATATACTATTACTGGTAAGCCCGCAGAGTAATCAAGCTAAACAGTGTCATAGTGTCGGGTGATGGGCATGTGTCCATGTGTGCTCACTGCGTAATTTGGAGGATGACACATATAGATGGAAGTCCGTTTACGAGGGACACCCATCAGCACTTTGTGGTTAGCATTTAGAAATTAATAGATTGTCAGCTTGTCTGTGTAACTTACATCTCTTGAGTTCACACGCAGACATAAAATACACAAAAAATTGGACTGTTTAAAACCATGTAAAAGGAAAAAAAAGAAGAAGACCTTTTACTTTCTAAGGTCAAATTCTTTGATTTTCATGAGACAATGTCAAGATAGATGGAGACCAATTTTTGGACAAAAGCAAAACCCTAGTGATCAATGCTGTCCATGTGAAAATCTCTGTAGCAAAATTTTGTTTACTTGTAGCATTTTTCCACTTCTTCACATAAGAAACAATTATTTTTGAGAAAATCTGTAGCGATTTTGAAGAGCTTTGTAGCAAAATTTTGCTACAATGCTCCAGTTGGACAGCCCTGCATGCAAGTGTGGGGGAATTATACTGCTGGAGGTGAATATGCACATTGAGCACTGGTAGAAATTACCGTTTTATGTTGGATCAGCACTTGGGTAGAAGATCCAGCCGTCAGGCCTGCATGCCGGAAGTCTAAAACTGTCCGAGTCTAATATGTGGATGGGCCAATGGCAGGAGAAAATTGAAAAATATAATTTAACTTCAAATAGTATGATGTGAAATTGATATTTGGTGGTTAATCGTGACTGTTGTGCTGATGTACTAAATGGGAAGTGGTCTGCCAAGCTGATTAGTTTGCATACAAGCCAAGAAGAGATACCAATGTTTGATGATGTGTTTCAGGTTTGAGACAATAGATGGCACTGCTGAGTCAGACAAGGACTACATCCCGGTGAAGACAACAATGGTATTCGAGCCAGAGGAGACGTACAAGTACGTGGATCTGGATATCATTGACGACAATGAGTGGGAGCCAGACGAGATCTTCTTCTGTAGGATTTCGGTGGAGCCAAAACAAAATGCGATCATCGGCAAAAAGGCAATCTGCGAAGTCACCATAATCAACGATGATGGTAAGTCGATCAGATGATCTGTAGCTTGACACCTTCAAGTTGTTGATTGAGTTTGTTAAGCACACAGTGTGCGGAATAGCTCACAGAAGTCAATATGACTTAAGTTACTGATTTTTACAGTAGCTTAGAAGGAAACTGGAAAATTTGTTTTTATATTTGGATCAAAGTTGTGGATTGAACCAAAATGTATCTGATGCAAATTGTAATAACTTTCTTTGGCTATTTTTTTTTTCTTTGACGATAACCAGAACCAAGACAAAAGTTCATCAGCTGGCCTTTCAGCCATGCTGTGGATCAAATTAATGTCTCAGAACATGTCGGAATCTTTAGTGTCACACACTTTTCAGTATATACACACAAAAATGTGTATTTACACTTATGTAGGAGCATTTTGAAATATTTGATTCAGACGTTATAAAGTTAAATTGTTTCAATACAAGACATGCACATTGATCTCCTGCCAAAATTGGACCCTGAGGTAGTACAGCATGTCATCCGCCACAATACTGGCATATTGATGGATACACTAAAAGTGTGCCTAACATTTGTAGTACAGTGGCCTGGGACCACTGTACTACAAATGTTAGGCACCGTCCCCCTCTTGTTAGGCCACCCCAAGTGCACTTGAAATGTAGGCCTATATTAAGAGGGGTAGCCTTTCTTGAGGCCGAAAAGATGATGAAAATGCTATACTTGCTGCATGCATGGAGTAGTTGCATAGAGTGTGGCCACTGTTGAAAGGGGCCGTACAAGAGGGGGACCACTGTCACAAAGAACACTTACTCCAGGCAGATGATGATTCTGTCTCTCAAGCTCAGTGTGTGGTTACAGAATGTGACAGTGTAACTTTTTATGTTGTGAATTATTTCCAAGTCACTGGTTTTTGCAAGAGCAGCACATTCTGCCTGTCTGATAAAGTGATCATCTATCCATTCATGCATATGGATAATATACTTTCTTGTGGCATGGTACAGGGCAAAACAGTACTGCAGTTAATGTGAATGTCCCACATTTATAGCATACACCACAATGATAAACAGAAAATACACAAACTATATTTTGTACTGTGACATTGTTACAATGATAAACAGAAAATACACAAACTATATTTTGTACTCTGACATTGTTACAATGATAAACAGAAAATATACAAACTATATTTTGTACTCTGACATTGTTTCTTGACCTGATTACATTTTGGTGCCCTTGACCTCATTTTCAAGGTCACAGCTAGGGCCCATGCATGTGCAAAGCAGGGGTGTATATGTTCAGTCTCTCAGCAACAACTGTTCTAGTTTCTGTCAGCTGCCATCAAAAACTCTAGATATATGTACATGTACTCGAAATATATTAATTAATTTAAAAGGTGTTATTCATTTTTCTTTTTGTAAGGAATTAACCCTCCCCCCCACACACACACATTTCAAATAGAACAGACTGCAATTAGAGGTAAAGTTTACGTTGATTCCTGTCCGGTGAAGAAAACAGTCATTGCATACCAGCAGACTTTGCAGACACAAAACACATACACTGTGTGGCATATTCCCTTGCAGAGCCCGGTACCTTTGAGTTTGCCAAACCCAGTTTCCTGTTCAAGGAGAGTGCAGGCAAAGCCATGATCCCCGTTGAGAGGGTCAACGGCGCCGATGGCCGTGTCACTGTGGGCTGGAAGACTAAGGACATGTCTGCCACTTCAGGATCTGACTTTGAGGGAGGTGAAGGTACCATTACTTTTGAACATGGAGAAACCACAAAGATGCTGGAGATTGCTATTTATGATGACCAGGTAAGTGGAATTTATTTTTAGTGAAGTAAAAAGGGAAAAACTGAGTAAAAATTACTGTGTTTTCAGTTTTTGGTTTTGTTTTACAAGTTTTTCAGTAATGTATTTATGCCAGATATTAAGTCCAGTTCTTAATGGCTTGCAATTGGTTATAATTACGTGTATTCCCCCCCCCCCCCCCCCCTAAAAAAATAGTTTGAGTGACTTGGTCTCATTCTTGTGGTGCTTTGAGGTAAATTGCAGTGCTATAACTTAATTATGGTGCATATCTTGATCAAACAAATGTCTGGGATGGTGGGTAGGGTGTGAGGTTGCTTCACCCTTTCCCCCTCGAATTAAGACAGTCAACAACTTTCCTTGGTGTGGGTTTATTGCTTAATGCTCAGGCCATGCCATGGAAAACTGTTGATCTGGTCATGGTATCTTGATAGGTCTCATCTACAATTCTCTTTGAAGTTGTTTTTTCATTATTTTAGTGTTGCCAACCTGCCAAACTTAAAATCTTGGAGATAGAAAGTAAAATTAAGCTAGGTTGATAAATTTATATGAAATATGGAAGGAACATATTGATGAAATTCCATGAGCTGGCTAAAAATTGTCAAAAATCTACACTTTTTCCAGAATTTTCAGTATAAAATTCTGGGAGTCTCCCTGGTAATGCCGGAGGGTTGGCAACACTCTTATTGTTATACTAAATTAAAAATGTTGAAGCAGATGACATTTGACCACCAGCCAGTTTCGAACGGTTTAGGGGTCAAAGGGTTAAATACCAAAAGTGGAGTGAATGTGGTGTAGTGGTTATAAACTATGAAGACCATCCAGGGCTTTGTGTATTACATGACAACATAAGCACATTTTTGCAGGATAATGGTAGGATGGCGCATTCATAGTGCGTTTATCAAGTGAAAAAAAGTAGAGGTAATTTCAGAGCCGACTGATACACCCAGTTTAACTCTTTCAGGGCTAATCCCAACAAAAGTCAGGCTTACCTGAATTACTGTAGTGACTCCAGACTCAAATTCCTTATAAAAAACCTTTCATCCAAGCACCATAATGCCAATATTTCCACAGGTATAAAAACAAAACAAACAAACAAAAAAACAATGCCTGAGGTCAACAGCTTTCCTGTGCATGCTTTGGGTGCTTTGTGCCAACAGGTTGCAAAGTGAAGCTGTTGGCTGAGTTAACAGCTTTTTAAAAAATTTTTTTTTGCTGAAATACTTGAAGCTGAGTGAGGCTACTGATTTCCATTAACCTTTCCTGTGGGATGAATACAAAACCACCAACATTCCTTGGTTGTGTGTTGTGTGCCACTTGCACAACATACACCGATTCAAGAGGGTTGATCACAGGGGCAAGTGGGTGGGTGGGACTCCTATTAGTGACGATATGTACTGTGTATGTGCCACTCTGAAGGCCCCCCCTTTTCAGCCAAACTTCCCTGACAAAAGGTCCAGTATTTTGCCAATAATTCCATAAAAAGGGTAAATATTTCTCTTTTATAGCCCCAAATTGGGGAAAATTTTCCCTAGCTAAGGTCAATTTTCTTCCTGGAGCACTTTTCATGCCAATTTGGGACTATGTTTTCTACTATTTGAGTTAAAAAAAAAACCCTATCAAAGGTATCATTTTTGTGAAAAAGTTCCCTAACAAAGGGTGGGGTTTTGAAAGGTCAAGCCACACACCCCCACCAAAAATTTGGAGATGAGGCACGGTATTAGAATTATGATTGACAAGTCTCGTTCAGAATCTTTCTCTTTAGCAAGAAACATTAAAGCTAAACATTGGAGCAGATGACATTTGATGTCCAGCTGCCTTTCAGCTCTGGTGACCATAGCTGGCAGAGCTGATGTGATCAATCGTGTCAGTCTGTCCATCTGTTTGTCAGTCCATCCACCTGTGAACTTTTGCTTGTGGATTTTATCCAGTCCACAGTTTTCAAGTTAGCCCCATATAACTTTCAGGATTTGCCAAGTGTGTGAAAATCTAGGTAAATTTCCATATTAGTCATGCTCCCTGTTAGTATAACATAATATATGGGCCAAGATGTGGACATTTTGAGGATGCAATTTTTTCAAAAAGATTATAATGAATCATCACAAAACTTGGCAGGAATGTCAGTCAGGCTATAAGACAAAAGACATGCTGAATTTTGTTGGCACCACCTGCAGTAATATAAACACATTAAAATCAATATGTTGAGATATTAGGCTTATGATACCAAATGTTCCACAGCTGTGAATCATAAATAGTTTTATATTACAAATTATGTATTACCTTGACCTACTTTCGCAAGGTCATGAAATACATTTTAGGAAATTATTATTTTTTTTTTGTTATGGTCATGTGTAGACTTGTGTGCATATACAGTTACAGAAAAATTATACAGACAAAATCTATGTGTGTGGAGTCATTGTGATCCACTGGTGCTGTTATGGGGAACTGGCATCATAAGTGTTAAAGTGCATTAAATTCATTATTTTGATTATATACTGAGTTGGAACTTCAAAATGTATGCCAAATATGCATTTAGCCAATGATTAAATTTTGTAAAATTTGGGGTGACCATGACATATTTTACGAGGTCATAAAGGACATCGTAGGACACTGAATTTGAAATGTTGAAAAATAAGACTAACAACTCCAAATGTACCACAAATGTGTATCGTATATAGAGGTTCCATATTGCATAATATGGATGACTGTGCTGTCTCAAGGTCACTGAGGGAATGCATATCAGGAAATGATGTACTGTTATGTGCATGGCATAACAAATTGAGATGGAACCGCAAAACTTGCATCAAATATGCATTAGGCCAATGGTGAAATTTTGTAATATGTTGCATAACTTTGACCTATTTTTCAAGGTCATCAAGCACTTTAGAAAAGTATACTTAATTCATTGTGCCGATAAAGAGCTAGCAGAATGATACCAAATGTGTGCTCATGTGGAAGTTCAATTTTACATCATATGGATGACCTTGACTAATTTCTCAGGGTCATGGAGGGAAGGCATTTGAGGAAATGAATTTTTGGTGGTGATCATCAGATTATATGCCGGCAGAGCACTGGGCCCATGGGCCTCCTGTGTGCCAGTAAATGGGAAAGACTTAAGTAGGCTTACCTGATTGTGGCAAACATGGACTGCATGACATCATGTGAGTGGTGCTTAAAGATTGGCAGCATTCATGGAGCTAAATCCTTTGAATATGTGTCATTCATTGTCACCATAATGAGCAGGTGACTGGAATTCGCCTTTTTGAGAAAACCACGATGTAAGACCAATGTTACACGTTTAATCCATTTTTAACCCATTTGGTCTTAACCAGCCAGGGGGCTTAAAGATGTCAAATGCCACCCATGCCAATGTTTTGTATTTTGTGTGTCTTTTTTTTTTGTGTGTGTGTTTTTGCTGAAATCTCTCGCCCATATTCAAAATAAAAACATTTTGAGTGAAATATCTCCTCATGGTATGTCAATAAATTTTTGCTTTTTTGGGGAGTGGTTCAGTGTTCAGCATTCAACTCATACCAGAGAAAGATGTTGATTTATGTAGTTTCAATTGAAAGGGGAAAGGCTATCATGATTTAAGACTTCAGTAGGACATTTTTTATCTCCAAGTTGGCTCAATTGGTACATATAAAAGTAATGACAAGTAGGCAGCTGTTGTAAATACATGTACTTCAGTATTCCCTCTGATATGACAAACGTGTATTTGATGTGTTTTGAAGTTTTTGAAGTTGAATAATATTTGATATCTGGGGAGTTTTCTGCTGTTTTAATGATATGAAATGAAGGTAACTTGTGCTTTTTAACCAGATATGTATTTTTGAATCCACCGTCTACTTCAAGCTTCTGCCATCTGGAAGTACCGCACACTTCCATTGTGCAGTGGACTCTGCCCCCCCCCCCTTTTAATTAAGACTTGGTCAACAGCTTTCCTTGGCATGGATTGGGCACTTAGTGCCCAACCCATGCCAAGGAAAGCTGTTGACCTGGGGATATTATCTTGATAGGTCTCATCTACAATTCTCAGTCAAAATTTTTCTCATTGCTGTTGAAATTAGTTGAAAACATTGAAGCAGACGACATTTGACCCCCAGCTGTTTTTGGCTGGCTTAAGGGGGAAAGGGTTAAATGTGCCTGAGGGAACAGGGAGCAAGGGAGTAATGTACCTTTTTTAAATTATGAAAGTGAGATGTTATTTTTGTTTATATCAGGTCTTGTCATTCAAGGTATTCTAACCTTTTTTTATTCACAATTCCACACATCTGGAAATGATTGCATACATGCATGAAAGTGAAATATGCATATGAGACACCAGAGTGCCAAGTTTGACTCCATTTGTGATAGTTCCACAACAAAGGAAAACAAAGCATGAAACAAATGAACAGACAAACATTCCATAATAATAAACATAAACAAAACTGAAGGACTTTAAAGGTGCACATTCAGACAGACAGACAGACAGACAGACAGACAGGCAGACAGACAGACAGACAGACAGACAGACGGTTACCATGTATCTCCAGAAAGATGTAGTGACCAGGGAACCACATATAAAACTGTGTTGGATGATGTTGTTGGGCATAATACACTTGCATCACATGCCTGTACATGCCTCGATCATTACATGAAACACTGGATGTTGTTTCTAAAGTTCCGGTCAATATGTTGGAGAACAATGGTCACCTCAGCATTAGACCTGTCAATGATTCGATTATTCAAACATAGTTAGGACATTATAAAGTTGTACAACACTGATGTGATGACGTAAAACCATATTCGTGAATAGGAGAATAGATGCCATGTTGTTTTTGTAGCAAAAAAAAAAAAAATGCATGCTCCAGTAGAAAATTTACACAAAGAAAGTTAATTTGCACCACAAACCATATAGTTGCAATTATTGGTTTTAGTTTGATGAATGTCAGAAAATCGTCACATGACTTGCATTTTGCATGGGCTTTTATTTCTTTTATCAGCGGACACTAATGTGTGTGATAACATTCCTGGAGAATGACACAAGTGCAGATTATACGCAATATACTTTTCACAGTGTGCTGGACACAGAGTACATTTTTCCCCCCCGAGAGGAACAATTAATGATCAGCAAAATGCAATATTCTGTTTAGGAAATTTCATAATATATTGATCGACGTATATGGAATGCAAGTTACAGTAATGAAAAGAAAAAGTTGTTGATCAGGTGATGCAGACAGACATAATGCATGATCACATGACTGGTGTATAGTGCAATGGCAGTTCAAGCTTCTTGCCAACTCAGAATCAGATTGTTATGTAGCTTAAGTAGTTCGTCTGAAAGGGACACATGCTGATGTTGTAAAATTGCTGTGCAGGGCATTATGTGCAGTTTCTTTGTACAGTTCACAGGTAATATTCACTGGACGCCCTCCACCTGACGCGGTGCACTGCAATTAATCCTTAATTACACAGTGGTTCAATTAACAGCTTCTGAAGACGGGTGTGTTATGAGCGCTCGCTTGTCTGTGTGATAAGAAACACAGTGCAGACCGCCCAGCGCTAATCACCTGGAGTCCATGTTATCTGGTTATAGGCTCGTTCCACGCCAATTAGTTAGGTTTAAGGGCCTACCTGTATTATAACAGAATAAGGCTACGACGTGTGTTTACTTAAAATTTTATTTTGCAATGAATTTGATTTTAAATAAAATACGGAAGACAGTCCAGTTAGACTTGAGCAAGTCTAAGGTAATATGACATCATCAGCATAGATATAAGTACCATTAATGCAGATTAAATTTGCAATTGCAAATAACTTTCATGGCCATAAATTATATTCCCCCCCCCCCCCCCCCATGACAGGGAAGTTCCATTATGCACAAATACGTATTTATACATGTATATTAATTTTGTTCAAAGCCTACAGGTGATTGTAAGGCCCAGGACATTCAATTAATGACCTTTAAGTGACCATTTGCACCCTTGACTTTGCATCAGGTGGAAATGACACTTGTCATGCTGCAATAGAAAGCCAAGGGCCACACGTGTGGTAATCACAATGGTTTAGAATGAAACCACACTATCATTTTCCATGAAAAGATCTTGAATGGGGCAGCTCTGTTGCGACCAGAAGAATGGTGCAGCAGAAAGAAAAGTACCACATTTCTGTCACTGAAGACAACATTTCTCTGTACAAGTAACGTAATGATTGCCGAGAAACACACACTCATACAATGGAGAAACTTCCCAATTGACAAAATTTGCTCGTGTAAGGTGATCTGTTTGCTTCGTTTTGCTTTGCCACGGAAATGTACGTTGGCGTGTATGTGTTTCCAGGAGCCAGAAAAGGACGAGTGTTTTGCAGTCATCTTGCTGGACGCCTCAGGGGGCGCCAAGCTGGGACGAGTGAAGAAAACCATCGTCACCATTGTTAATGACGATGGTGAGTGGAACTACTGATGGAAACTCTTCTCATTACTGTTGAACTGGCTGAAGTGAATAAAGGGTGACTGGGTTTAACCCTTGCCTCACCATAAATGAAGATTAACTTGAAGATTGAGTTAACAGCTTTCCCTGGCACAGGTCTGGCTCTTAGCACCCGACTCATACCAGAGAAAGCTGTTGACCTGGGTCATGTTATGTTGATAAGTATTTTATACAATTCTTATTCAAATTGATGTTGCATTACTGCAGACATTAGTCAAAAATACTGAAGCAGATGACCTTTGACTCACTGGTTTTGCTAGTTCAATGAGAAAGGGTTAAATAGTACATGTAAATGGGAAATGAATAATATTTGATGGACTGCATGGACACCACTTGAAATAGAAAATAAAATAGAACGGCCTGAAGTGGTCTCTTCTCTACATTTTGGTTACATTCAGCATTTCTAAATTGTGAATCTTAGATGTTTAAGTTGTGGTAAAAGTGTATATATAATGGTTTGCTGTGGTAAAAATGTGTATATAATGGTTTAATGTGTTGAAAGTAAGGTTTAAGTCAGTTTTGCAGTCTCAACCATTCTTTTGTTTATTTCCTTATAGAATATAACAGATGACATTAAAAAAAGTCACAAATTTCATGCATGTGATGAAAAATACATGCTGTGTGTCAGTGTGAGAGAGGGAAAACCCCAGAAATTCATGGGTACCATGTTTTCAGAATTCAATGGCATGGTCAGTCGTCTTGTGGATCTGACCAACATGAATGTGGATGGACTACGAGTGGACACCAATACTTGGGCAGACCAGTTCCGTAATGCAATGAATGTCAATGGTGGCGATGTGGAGTGTGCGTCTGCGGGCGATTACGTCATGCACTTTTTGACCTTTGGCTGGAAGGTAAGAGATATGTGCCCAGTGTCCCTTGTCTGCAGGGACCACTCAGTGAGGGACCACCTCTCTTGAAAACACAACTTTTTAAAGGATCCTTTGGTCAATACTTATTCTTCCCGTGAGAGATCACTAGTGTTCTTGAGAAACCACAATTTGGTGAAACTTAGGGGTGGTCTTTCCAGAGAGTTTCACTGTATTCAAATGTGAATCTATGTGCGTACAGTTTCTATGCTTCCCCTCACTGGGAGTTATAATTATCGAGTATTAATTCATGTATCTGTATCATCATAAAAAAAAATAAATAAATGAAAAAAAAAATATATATACAGAGCTGCCACCAAGTAAATGAAGTCACCCAATGAGCTGGTATTAAAATTGCTGCAGTGGTTGCTGTCTTGAAAGACCACCACGTGGTTTGGGATCGAATGGTCTTTGAAATCAGTTGGTCTTAAATGGGGCAGAAAGAATTTGAAAATTTACTCATCAAGTTATCCACGAAAGACAGTCTTTTAAGCTGGGTGGTTAATGATTAGAGTGGTCTTCTAAGACTGAACTACATTAACTACATTCGTCTGTCTGCCATGGAACACTACTTTGAATGACAGATATATATATATATTTATATTAGTGAAACCTGTTTTGAGAGACCACCCGCTGGCTAAAAAGTGGTCACGTAAAGTGGGTGGCCTCTCAGTAGTGGAGCAATAACATAAGAGATAGCAAAAGGGTCTTTGGAAATATGGTTTTCAAAGGCAGGTGGTCTTTCTTTACAGTGGTCTCTCAAAATGGGTTTCATATATATATATATATATATATATATATATATATATATATATATATATATATATATATATATATATATATATATATATATATATATATATGCATGGAAACATTTAAAGTACATGTATAGTGGTAGTAATTTAGGCGAGATAAAATTTAACTCTTTTGGTGCCACATTTTTAACTGAGTCAACAGCTTTCCTCGATGCACTGTCAAGGATGCAATGCACCCAAAGCGCACAGAGGAAAGCTGCTGACCTGGACTATTGATATATTCTATGTAACTACAGGCATGTTGGTACCTGAATGAAAGGTCTTTCTACAAGGAATATAAATCTAGCACCCTTGTTATAATTTAGAGCAGTTCAGTTTTAAGGAGTTTGACTTCGGTCACAGTTGGCATTGAAAAATTTAACGGATGCTTTCGTACTTGTCCCAGAGCCTCCTTGCAGTCCTGCCTTCCCCCTAAATCAGTTTGCCATCTTCACGATGTACAAAGTTCAGTTGACGTGTACAAAGTGCACCTTAACTGTGGTGGTCTGTAAGATGAATTCACCCTAGGTCAGAAACATAGGAAATTAATAGTAGGGCAGAAATATGTCTGTCTTTTTTTAAAGTGGCACATAGTCCAGGGTCGAGTCCACATTCACTTGTCATCATTTTTTCAAGCTATGTCCAAAGGGGTCCATTATTCCAGTATTCCTTCTCACCCAAGTAGGGTACATGTAACTCCAAAAATAATTTGACGCGAGTTATAATTTTTGCGTATATGGGGATGAATACACAGGATGTTTGGAACTTGAACTCTCTTCCCCTGTGCTTATGACAGACATGCTTGATGTGACAATGATGAGAATAAATGCAGCCACACATGATGAATCTGATCAATGTCTGCTCACGAAATTTGTCACCTTGGTGTGCATGTGTGTGCACAGTATTTGTCTCAGTCATATAGGACGGCTAACAAAGGCATTAGGTCAGGTGGGTGCTGGGCAGTACATTATCCTTTATTCTGCTTGAGTTAGAGCTTGAGCTGAGCTGCACAATAAATTGACTACAGGGATTGTGCAAATGCAATTTTCACAAGGATGTATTTGATTGGATTTAAAAAAAGAAATGACAGAGCGGTGGCATGGCTCCCCATCTGTCATCCAGTCAGGACAGCAGTTCAGACATTTCTCTTTGAGGGTATATAGCCCTGTACTTCTTGTGCTATGTCCCAAGATGCATCACAAAGCTGTCCATAAATTGGGGTCCATCCTGTGCAGTTGCTGCAAATTTTTGGCATTATATTTTTTTGTTTTTTGCTGTAATGTCTCATTTATTTAACCAAGAGACGAGTCTGATGTGTTTGGGGGGTAGGTGGGTGGGTGGGTGCCTGATACTGATTAGAATATCTGTCCTGGGAAAAGCTACATAGTATCATGCACTGAAACAAACTGTGTAAATCAAGGGCGACTGTTGTTAGCTGATCAGCTGATTTTCAGAGTTGTTGGGTTTTTTTTTTTTTTTTTTTTTTTTTTTTTTGTAGATATATTAGAACATCTGTTTGTTACACACTTAAATTTCAGTATTTCCTTGCTCATTTTAGACTTTTCAGCAAAAAAAAGCATTTTCATCCCTGGTAATCTCAAACGCTTACAAATTACAGTAACATATTCAGTTTTGCTCAGTCTTGATGCCTATCACCAGTGCATCCTGTAGCACTGGAAAGGGTACCTGGTAATGACTGCCCCAATTAGTGCTATGGGAAACATAATGACAGCAGGGTGGCATCAATGTTTTACAGACATATCTTGCTGTTTTGAAAAGAATTTATCCTCTTCTAGAAAATGCTGTTTTATTTGACAAAAGCCTCATTGTCTCAGAACTGAAAGGTACAGTATCAGTAAAATGTAAATACCCAGATCCAGGCCCTAGGCTGTACACTGTACAATTTCAACACAACGTTATAGAGATTCATCGCATTTACAATGGTACCTACTGTATGTGGCCACCCTTTCTCTTACCAAAATTGACCACATACGGCAGGTGACCTGTCACCACAGGTAAATTAATAAAGAAATTTACTCCTGTGGCCTTAAATTGAGGCCATCAATATATACAGCCACAAAGAGCTCGTGATCTCTTGTAGTGTCTGCCTGTGGCAAGTACCATAATGATTGTAATTGCAAAATATGCGAGAAAAGTGTAACACCATGTGAACAATCGAGGCAATGATTAAAATTTGCTTGAAGAGGAACAAACCATTTAATGGTAGATGTACAGACTTTAATATTTGGCTGCAGAATTTTCATTTTAGGTCCCAATATTTACTAATTTTTGTCTACAGACTTTCAGAAAAAAACAGAAAATTGAGGGCTCATTGTATATGTTGGGGAAAGTCAACTTAGGTGGAAGTGGATGGGTAAAGAATTATGTTGGCAGTTCTAAGAGAGGCATTTTTTTTTTTTTTACGTTGGATGACAATAGGAGAGGTCTCAATTAACAATTGTATGTGTATTTGGCTGAATACACAACCCAATACACCAAATTCTTGTGGGCTAGAGGCGTGAATTCCTATAAGATTCTATGTTAAAGTAACATTCAATATGTTATATAGTTTTGCAGTAAACTATATCAAATTTACGTGGATATTTAAACTTTATACAACCATTTAGCACAAGAAATTTGGTGTTTCCAGATAGAGCCGTTTTTAAAGTTACATTGGTGCAGATTACAATGGAAACTAATAGAAATACTTATACCTAGCCTGCCTGCCTACAGAGCCCTCTACTGAGAAGCCACATGAACCAGTTGATCTTGACCTTACCTGTTATGCCCTATATTCCTGGATAGTTAGACAGTAAGGTAACAGAGCACGTGTAATAGCATTGGTACAAGGAAACTGGGAAGTTGAGGGCTATTTTTGTTCTTCTTGCAGGTGATTTTTGCCCTGGTGCCCCCTCCTTCTATCTGGGGTGGATGGATGAGCTTCATCATAGCCCTCTTAATGATCGGCATGCTGACGGCCATCGTGGGAGACTTAGCGACAATATTTGGATGCCTGGTGGGCCTCAAGGATAGCGTTACAGCCATCACATTTGTTGCCCTCGGCACGAGTCTTCCGGACTTGTTCGCCAGCAAACAGGCAGCTACACAGGAAAAAACTGCTGATAACTCTATTGGAAACGTTACAGGAAGCAATTCAGTCAACGTCTTCCTGGGTTTGGGTCTACCATGGCTGATAGCCTCCATTTATTGGACTTCTAAGGTACGTAATGAACGTTTTATTCTCATCACTCGTTTTCGGCTTTGCTAAATAAATTGCAAAGTGAACAAGACAACAAGAATTTATGGGGTTAGACATTGATGGCCTTGTAAGATGACATTATTGATTCCCAAACCAACAAGAGCCAGTATTACAGTGTTCGATGCTGCAGTGGTAATGGCCTTGTTAAGTGGTTTTTGCATTCATTTGCCTGACGAGTCATGTTGCACTGCCCTTGTAGCATTACTGGTGAGGTAGTGCAAAAAAGTGCCCAACTTTGGACTGCGTATGCTGGTTATGAAACCTGCATTTATTGATTTAAGAAAAAGTTGAATTTAAATGTGCAAAAATACAGTAAAACCTGTCACTGTTGAACACCCTATGGGACCCAAAAAAGATGTTGACTTTTTTAAGGTGTCCATTAACATGAGGCTAAGTAACCATGAACAAAACACAAAAGGTGCCAAGAAAATGTTCACAAATTACAAGGTGCTCATTGAAGACAGGTTTTACTGCACACATAAAAAACATGGGGAGATAAAATAACAGAGGCCACTTTGGAACCATAGTCCATCATTTATGTAGCAGGGGAAAAAAAGACAAAGTATTGGTTCTTTGTTTCATTTTATGAAAGATTGATGTCCGAGAAATATTTGACTGAAGAAAAGTCATCTTGGACATATTGATAGCCCATAGGAGTGCTTGAACTGCAATTAAATACATGTAATTGAGTGTAGACTCTTTCTCATTATCTGCTCTTTGGCAGTATGATGACACTGGCAGTTATCAAGTACAGTGAAAACTGGTTATAATGACACCATCTGGTCCCTAAGAAATGTGTCAGACAAATGAATATGCCAGATAAATGAATAAAATAACAAAGAAAATAAAATTTTTCCCATGAAAATTTGTGTTATTATATTAAATGTGTTGCATATCTGAGTGTCATTACAATGAGTTTTCACTGTATCTTATCATTCAATCCTGCAAAACCTAACATTGAGTGTAACTGGCATGCAATTTTGCCCATTAAACGACTATCAGACATAGTCCAGTGTTGCTAATATTGTCAGGTTATTGTCCTCAATAAGAATGATAGAGCTGATTGGTCAACATCTTTCCTCAATGCTGATTGGTCAACATCTTTCCTCAATACTGATTGGTCAACATCTTTCCTCAATGCTGATTGGTTAACAGCTTTCCTCGGTGCTCTCTGAGTGCTGTTGCTTCCATCCCCAGAGGGATGAAATGTGTACATGTTGAATACATCTCTTGCGCTTTGTGGAAAATGCCCAACATAACCAGTTGAGAATATATGTACAGTGGTACCTGTCTTGAGAGACCCTCTAATGAGAGACCAAATATCTTTTCAAGACCACTCTCTCAAAACAGTGTGCTCTATTTTGCATGTTATTGTACCTCTAATGAAAGACCACCTGTTTTGAGAGACCACATATTGGTCTGCCCTAGTGGTGGTCTCTCAAGACAGGGACTACTGTATATATATTTAAAAAAATTTACAGTACCCGTTTTTGTGTTGATCACAATTCAAGAAGAGACTAACTTTGGAGAGGTGTGATTAGGGAAATGACCAAACTTCCTTTCAGAAAATAAGCACAAATATAGGTAATTCTGAATAAATACTCTTGATATGGTACCTGTGACCATCAAAATCAAAACAGTTGATGTATATGAGAGTAAAAGTTGGTTTTGATCAATTTTATGCACTGGGTCCGGCTCAAAAATAATTGTATAAAAAAAAAAAAGTATAGACACATTTGTTTTACATGGATTGTGAAAGAAGTCAAGCTGACTTATCGAGTCACTCTCCATGGCACAGATGTTGGCGTATACTTCCTACCTTGCCTAGTGACAAAAACCGAAGAACTCGGAGAAAACCACCGTGCACGGTTAAAGTGGTAGGAACTTTTTCCACATGCTGCCCAGGACGAGAATCGAACCCGGGTCGCAGAGGTGAAAGGCGAACGTCTTACCGCTCAGCCAACCGTGCACTCTAGCCCCTTGTGATGATTACTGAAGAATAATAGTTTTATTAGTTACAAATGTGGACTGGGGAATGTTGCTTGATGTTCCCAAGGTGCCTCATTTAAGTGAATTATAATATGAGTGAGGATTCCTAATGTGCCGATCTTTGAAATATGAAAAAAACACCAATGAAGGTTTAAGATAAATATAATACCCCCATCTTCTACTTTTCTCAGAGAAAGACTGCCTGAGTGCAGAATACACATCAGCCTACTAGTCACTCTAGATCTGTATTGCATGAAGTGAATAGAAGTGTACTGGTTGGTCACTCTCTATATGTTGAGGGTGGGAAAGGGGTTTCCCGTACTGGCATACTGGGGCTTTTTATTTACCGTACTGGCGTCCTGGAAGCCCTCTTGTTTTACGTACTTCGTACTATCCAAAATTGTGAAAGATTTTTATTTTCCGTACTGCGTACTCTTGAAAAATTATTACCTGTACCAGCGTATCGAAACCCCCCCCTTACCCCCTTCTATGTTGTCCAGCTGTAACATGGCATGGGAAAACTGTGTGGGGTCCACAGATACTATGGTGGGACAAAACTGGATGGGTCAAGAAGTGCTATGAGAAAATAAAACTGACTGGTGTCCACCAATGCCATGAGAATATGAAACTGAATGATTCCCATATATGCCGTGAGAGTATAAAACTGAATGGTGTCCACAAGTGCAACGAGAGTATAAAACTAAATGGTGTCCAGAAGTGCAATAAGAAATGGTGTCATCAAGTCACATTTCAAAAGTGTCTTGATAATTCTTCCACACTGACCATCAGTTGCATATAGAGGTACATGTGTGTGATATTGAAGTGTCCTATTGTGGCCATTACGGATTCCATGGTCCTTTTATATTTTTCAAAGTGCATGGTGATCAATTCCATATGCTGTAGTAATATTTTACTGTAGTAGTATTTGGAAGAGTAGCCACAAAGTCCACGAGGAATTTGTATGCAAATTTTTTATGCATCAGTGTATATTTCTAATTTTGTAGGGTACAACTTTCTACGTGAAGGCCGGGTCCCTGGGGTTCAGCGTACTTATCTACACAATTACAGCAATTATCTGCGTAGGACTGCTTGTCTTGCGGCGATTCGTGCCCGTCTTTGGGCGAGCAGAACTGGGAGGCCCAAAAGGTTCGAAGATCGCCTGTGGAGTATTCTTAATCTTTCTCTGGATATTTTATGTGCTTATTTCATCGTTGCAGGCGTACGACCACATTAAAGTCAACTTTTAGATCAAGTGTACCTCCGTGCATAATTGAAAGACAAATCTGTTCTCCTTTTTGGACATGTCTAGTCCAGTGTCACAGAAAGGTTTTCCTCATTACCACAGTGCTGAAGTGGTCACTTGCATGTTTTATATGAATGGCTTTCTCAGGATGCAGCTATAATTGAAAAAAGTCTATGTCAAAATAATCACTATGTGTTTTTAACATATGGTATCTTGTCCATTGTCTTAAATAATGTTGAAAGGAAACAATTTTATATATTTTTATTGGATGAAATGCAGATATATGTATAGGCCTAGTTATGTTGCCCCCTTTTCAGAGGAGGGGGGCATACAGCTTTGCACACGTGAAACAAAAAAAATGACAATACGAGACATTCATATCAATCGCAGGGCTTCTTTGGCCTGTATCACTTAACAGGAGAGTATCATGTACAGACAGGTCCCTTAATGAAAGAGCTAGGGCAAAACATGTTGCTCCTTCAAAAAAACCTCAGTAACATGGAAATGGATAACTATTTTCAAAAAGTTGTGGTTGTATTCTGTAAATGCATACTGAACTTAATACAAGAAAGAAATACGATCTGTTTGGTGTGAGTATCCCTTATCACTACAAATGTGCATCCATCAATATGACCATGTCGTTGGGGTTGATTATCATTGTTGCCAAGCCACAGGGTGTAATATTTTGGTGGGAAATCAATATGCATGTCTTGTATTGTGAACAACCCCTTAATAGGGTGTTTTATCATGACTGGTTGATGACCCTCATTGATTTTGGAGTCATTAGGTCAAAGTTCAAGGTCATGATCAATGGAGACTACCAATAAGAGTACAGACAATAACTGCAATTACTGCCCTTGAACTTGGTAGGGTGGATGACCATGGCCGGTGGATGACCCCAAAGGATAAGGTCAAAGGTCATGGTCCCAGGGTGGAGGGCATGTATGTTTTATAAACATTTCTATTTCTAGTTACATGTGCATTAAAATTCTGTATGCATTGTATATGTATATGTATTATTCATACTTACATAGTTAAATACAGCATACAACTCTATGCAACATATTTAGTTCAGATATATGCAAGCACATATGTTGTCCGAAACTTTATTTTTTTACTGCTGCATTCATCCACAAATATAGCGCCCAGGTCTCGATACTTCACTGGCAAAGAGCACATGTATTGCATGTGCCCTATACAGCCAAGCAAATGGACAAACTGTGTATTGTCGATGAACTTTGGGCAAAATTTATGTACTTGAGCAAGTCTTGAACTGCATGAAGTGTCTGTAAAATGTGTTGAATGACAAACTGTCTTGTCCAAGACGTTAGGTCATTGTGTGTAATGCTGTTATGTTTTTATCCAATCAAACGTGGACGCTGCTAAAAATGACGACTATAACTGTGTGGTTTGCATGTACTATCCATGAGCTTCACATTGCCAATGGGCCAAGAGACATTTTTCTTGCCCGTGTAATTTTGAACATAATTGCGATTTTTTTTTTTGGGGGGGGGGGGTGGTTTAACAAGTATGACTTCTGTCTTGAACTTGCCTGCTAAACAGACCATTAATGCTGAATGTGTTTTCAACGTCACTTGTGCAGTGATGAAAACATCAAGCTTCGCTCTTTCCTCGATGCGCTATGACCTATGACCTATGACAGTGGCTGTTCTTGGTCTTTGTGGGTTCTAGCTAAATCATCGGCCCTTTCAAGGGAAATGTTGACCCGGGTTATACCATATTAATAGCTTTCACGTACAAATCTATCCAGAAATTCCCATTGATGAGAAAGTGACCAAGATGTTGAAGCAAAGAATATTTGACATCCTAGCATTTTAATTTCTTGTGCCAGTTTAAGGAGGAAAGTTTTATATCAGTATGGCAGGCAAGTCTAGACACCAAGTACAACACGATCTTGTTACAGCAGGTGAGAAATTTTGCACTTAAATTCCACAAGCCACAAGATGTCAAAATAGGATGGTGGCCAGATCTTCCGTACACCATGTGGTGTGAACCTGGAAGGCACCAGAAAAATTCCGTTTACTATGCAGACATATTTACCCAGTTGGGTCTGACAGCAAAACCAGAAATGTTAATTTGTGAATTTTGGAAAATGTGTTGAGATAAATGTATCAGTACTGACATTGGGTGTTCTGCCAGGCTAAATTGGAAGTATGGTGATCCCCCTCTAATATGGCAAACCCCAAGTGCAGCAGAAATGTGGCCTTATGAGAGAGGTGGCCTCTCTCCAGGAGGGAAATAAAAGAATAAAACTACACCAGTGTGAGTGCCTGGCCGTAAATTCTGCATGGCACGAGTGTACCCGTGGAGCAGAAGGATTCATGAGATGCAGCGGGCCCTCGAGTGTATCCTTCCACTCCACGGGTACACGAGTGCCATGCAGAATTTACGGCCAGGTAATTGCAAGAGTGTTGTTTTATTTTTATCCCTTGTATATGTAGTCCAGAGTATTCTCCACCATTTCACACACAAAAAAATTTATAGTGTGGTGTCAAAACCGCGATCAATGACAAATACCGCAGCAGACGATAAATAAACATCCTAGGTGCCCGCACATGAAAAAGTGGTCAGTGATAATGTAGGGCATGCACCCGACCGTTCTACACGGATCGGCAATAAATTATACATGGTGGAGAACGACCTGTCCGTGTTTATTCTGGACTACACATACATGGGATAAAATGAAAATACCATACTTGATGCCTGGAGAATTGGCCTCTGTAGAGGGGGTGGTCTCTAGTCTGGGGGTGTGGGGGGCGGGGAGGCATACAAGACAGGGATTACTGTATTTTTTAATGGGAAGATTGAATTGGCGCCCTCTCCTCCGACACCCTTCTGTGAAGAAAAGGCTCCTCTTATGGGTAATAGATCGTGTTGTACGTGTATGTATTGTACTGGAATAAAGAAAAAAATCAGATCCTGCCTGAAACTTAAATTGAGTTTGTCTGCCTAGAAATGTTAAAATTTGTTTTTCAAAGATGTCTCTTTGAGACAAAATGGATGAAAACCGGGTTTCCATCTGCATAATGTGTGCTTCATATTGGCGCGTCGGTTATGGAGGTTCTTCAGCTTGTCATACCAAAGCTTGCAGATATCTCTGGGTATAATCTGTGATACAATGTACATGTATGTATATGTTTAAAGTCCTGAAACTTGCACAAAAATCCTTGTCTTCATTAGATTTTTCTCACATTCATGTAAAAATTTCAAAATCAGGTCACACAGCTGCTGTTCATGTGTCATATCCATGTATACACATAAGACTGAGATTACATGCACGTACAGCTAAATGTGAACCAAGTCGGGTTTTGTAATGCGTATGCTAAGTGACTGTGCATGTACATGAATGTACGTTAGGCATATTTTTGGTCATAAAACTGTGTTGGTATATATTGAAACAAGCTGTACTTTCAGATTGTTTTCGTTCTGTTTTCCATGTTGGCAATTCATATGTACAAGTTAGTAGTGCTAGAAACATATGCCATTCAATTTGTTTAGTTCCAGTCGGGTGGCTTTTCATTTTTGTACCACGGTGTACCACAATCCTGTACATAGGCTATGTACATGTACAGTGTAGACATAAAGGTGGATGAGGGTGCACTTAGGAATGTGGTATTGTCAGTATACATGGCCATGCATAAGTCAGATCTGTTGTGTCATATGAGATTATGCATCCGACCAGTCATGGCAAGTTGTCATGCATTAAAGCCTATGGTAGATCATATGATGTATAGCCATGCATCGGAAAAGTCATGCACTGTGGTCATGAATCTGTCAAACTGGTCCTTGTGTATGGCCATACATGAGATCAATCATAATATATGGTTATGGTTCTTGACAGTCCTGATGTATGGTCATGTATCTGACCAGTCATGATGTATGGTCATGCACCTGACCAGTCTTGATGTATGGTCATGCATCTGACCAGTCTTGATGTATGGTCATGCATCTGACCAGTCTTGATGTATGGTCATGCACCTGACCAGTCTTGATGTATGGTCATGCATCTGACCAGTCTTGATGAATCGTGCATCTGACCAGTCTTGATGTATGGTCATGCATCTGACTAGTTGTGATGTATGGTTATGCACCTGACCAGTCTTGATACATGGTCATGCATCTGACCAGTGCATGCGCATGTATTGCCTTTTAGTCAACCATTTGTACTTCATGGCCATGCATGTGACAAATCATATATGTACGGTCATGCATCTGACCAATTATTATATCTACATCTTGCATCTTGCATCAAATTTATGAGCTGAATTATGCATCTGACCATTTGCTTTATCTATGGTCATTTGTTAAAATTGATTTTGTTAATTTATAATAATTGTAGAATCATCATTAGTTTTGTACTTTTTATATATTAAGTTTATTCATCATGAGGTGACGTCACCTTCACATATTACATGTATAAATAGATGAAGAATTCCAACATAACAATGCTGGAGTGCCTTCTTGAACATATATATATACCCAATAACACAAATGTACTTATTCTCATGTTAGCATGTAGTATGCTACTGATAGGAACACTGTGGAGGACTCGTGGAATTCACGTATACATGTGATCTTTTTTTAAGGGTCCGCCCCGTTGGGGGACCCTTTATATTTTTGGGTTGTCCATTCGGATTTCCGTCCATCCGGATGTGCAGATTCTTCTTACTGCAATATCTACCAAATGCCTCCATGTATTTTGCTCAAATTTGGCAATATGCTGATCTTACCTGGCAAAATGAACTGATTACATTTTGGTGTCACCGTGACCTTATTTGAGCAAATGGCAGATTTTTATCCTGGCGGACCCTTCAGTCAATGCTTTGCGTTGAAGGTATGCCCAGTTTTTTTCGTGACATAATTTTGATGAAATATTTGTTCCTACAAGTTTTTGGAATCAAAAAGATTCTGCAATGGGATATTTGTGCATATTTTGTAGTTGGTGGCCTCTGCTGTAAGTACTTTTTCAGGCTGATTCTTCCTTACCACACCCACAATTAGTATTTACACACTTTGTGCTTTCTCTAGGAAACGCGTAGAGAAGCTCTACAGGCTAATATTTATGATACTGTCTACACTTCCAATCAGCATCACTGCTGTGCCGGTACACTTTATGTGAAGGCACTCTGTTTTGTAATAACAGTTACTATGGAAATGCAAGAGCATGCCAGGATTTAAGACGGAGCAAAATTAAGCCAGCGAATAACCCTGTGCATTAAGGGGGCTAATAGGAAGGAATGCAGATTGGCAGCGCTTGGTGCTTAAAGCGGGAGCACGGCTGAAAGACCTGGCTATCAATTAGGCTGCTCTGGGTACCTCTTCTCCATAATCATCCCTTGATAAAGTGCACTTCCGCTGATGATGCACGCCTTTCTGTGACATATGGCATAATCACCTGCATGATTGCGTTCTTTTGCGCGGGTTAATAACAGCCGTGCCTCAGCCGCATTAGACCTGCCTGTGTCTACCGCGTATCCACTTTGTATCAGCCACAAACAAAGGCTTCCAGGTAAGATAAATAAATACACAGAAAGAGCTCGTGTTCTGGCTGCTCGTAAAGTTCAGAGTTAGCCTTGGGCAGAGTCTCAGCTGGGATTAAAGAGGCTCACAGGGCTTGTGGAGGTGAGAACCCAGAAATGAAATGGATATTTTGTGTCACTAGTTTCCTAAGAGTGCCACAACCAGATGCTGGCTGGAAGGAAGCTTTTCAGGGAAATAGCTGTTTGATATATCGACGTTCTTGTTTCAATTAATCCTCAGGCCAGAAACTTATTTAAAAAAAAAAAAATAATAAAAATGATAAGTGTTCATGATAGAGAGGTAAAGAATCACAGAAGGTAGAAAAGTGGCTATTTTTATTGAAGAAACTTCTTCTTGTGTCACTTTTAACCAGAATCCACACAGCCACTCCTTAAAGAAGTGACTTCGTGAAGGAGTAGCTGATGATAGTATAACTTTCCGAGTCTTGAAGAGATACTGTATATACATTTAACCCTTTCCCCCTTAAAGCGGCTCGTGGTCAAATGTCTGCCTCAGTGTTTTCAACTAATTCCAATAGTAATGAAAAACAATTTTGACTGAGGATTGTAGATGAGCTCTATCAAGATCACATGCCCGAGGTCAACAACTTTCCTTGGCGTGAGTTGAGCACTTAGTGCCCAACTCATGCCAAGGAAAGTTGTTGACTCAAGTGTCGATCTAAGGGGGGAAGGGTTAAGACCACAACTCCTGCGGACACTGTGCCAGGAATGTGCAAGTGTAGTGCAGGCACATATTTCAGCTTGTAACGAAGTCCGTTGCAGTTTGTGTGAGCATGACCTGAAATTTGAAAACTCAACAAAAGATTTGTCTTTGTGCACCATATGAAACTTAAAGACTCGAACATACAGAATAAGACTGTTAAGGGACGCTTTGTAACATCAAGTTGAAAAAGGTGGGTGTCCCTACCAATATGGTTCTGGTTTTGTCGGTTTTTAAGCACTTGCAAGTTACGCAACTTGCATGAACATTATACAAATTCAGGGCTGTGGGCCAATGTGTGAAGAGAAACAGTGGCTTCCTCAACAATTTCTTGTGTAGATAGCATTATGCTGCAGCAGTGACAGTTCAATATTTTATGTAAAACTATATATTAACTATATGTATACATGTATATATATATATATATATATATATATATATATACACATACATATACATATATATGTGTGTATATATACATATATATGTATATATATATATATATATATATATATATATATATATATATATATATATATATATATATATACACACACACACACACATACATACATACAGTAGCATAGCATTTGATATATGTCACCTGTGGCTCAAAACTAAGATGTATTTTGTGAACATAAATATCAGTGTCCGATAATAAACATGAGTTAAGCTGAAATGGAACTCCTCTTTCTATATATATTTTTTTTTCAATGAAAATATGCACCACGATGGTTTTCTCGCAGATGTCCATGTCACTCATCAATTTTATTCCATCAAACTCTCTTGCATGGTTTGTACAGTTTGTGCCCAAATTAAGTGGCACAAGTATACACGTATACAGGCAGTAGTGATCTAGACTATAAGGTTGAGCCAGTTTATACATCGTAGTGGTATGGAAAACATGGGAAGCACTATTCCATGCTATTAGAATGTCTCTTGCATAGGCAGATCATTTTCATGGGTTAATTTTTCAGACGTTCACGTCTCACCTTTTACAACCAATTTGAACTCACGTTGAGACTGAAAGGAAATTTGCCGAGTTGGAGACATTGCATGAACTTCATGGTTAAAAAGGCCAATATTTGAATAACCTGCGATTCTTGGGAGTTTCGCAGCAAGCACTCATAGGAAAATACATATTTAGTAACCAGGGTGCAATAACGAGGTTAGAATCTGAAACCAAAGATGATCGTTCAAAATTGAAGAGGACTTTCAGCAAAATTTGTGTTTGGGTATTATGGTGTGTGCCTCAGGCTAGCAGTTTTTGTCTGTACCTGGGGTAAGCCAGAGATTATGGCACAGAATCAGGAAAGATTTCCTGTGAGACTTCAATAAAAAATAAATTATTACAGCAAACTGAGGACAAAAGGTGCAGATGACAATATTGATACAACGTGGATGTATGAAGGAAGGTGTTATTAAAGAAACTTATTCTGATGCTCGGCGTTGCGGGAGCGATGGTTTGGTAAACAATATATATTTTTGAGCATAAATGCTTTTTTATATATGTTATTTATTTTACTGTTTGAAAATTATGTTGAACATGGTCTTTATAATGAAACCTCAATTATACATACATGTAGAATTAAAATGAATACAACTATCAAGGCTAGATGAAATAAAATTATAGTTAAACCTAATGACCTGTGTTTTGTTGCCTGTATGTGTGCATATAATGTGGGTAAGTGGGTGGGTGGGATAGGGTGGGGCAGGGTGGGGTGTTCTGGCACTCTTCACTGCCTATTGAAAGGAAGTTGTAACAGGTGTTGAGTACAAGTTTGATAACCCAAACATGAGGGATTGTACCATTTAAGCTCTGCTGACTTGTCAGTCTGATGAGCTGATATCTTGCGGTCCTTCATCCATTGTCATCAGTGGCGGCAGCGTTCATCCATCAACAAGTCACATTTTCGACCTTTCAAAAACTGTTTGCCAGATTCATTTGAAACTTTGTAGGAATATACCTTGGGTGGGTTTCCACCAATTTTGTTTAAATGGTCCCGGTCTAGTGATGTTTGGATTCTTTATGATTTTTTGGGGGTTCAATTTTTTGTTAAAATCTTAAAAAATTTACTCTGAAACTGCCAGGCCAATTGTTCAGAATTGCATAGGGGCATGTCTGGGGACTTGTAGACCCTAATTTATTCAACAGGTGGCGGTGCAATTTTGTTCTATTTTTTTAACGAATTTTTGTGTGTTCATACTATTTCGACGTCTCCCAAACCGTCACTTCGATTGTCCTAAAAGTTGGTGGAAATGTAGCTTGTGGAAGTTCAGGTGGTGCTGCGATTTTTTTGTTGCTTTATATTTTGTGCGTGTGTGTTGGCTACTTTCAACTTCTCCAAAACCACCACTGGGATTTTTCTTAAAGTCGGTAGAAATCTAGCTTGTGGGATGGTTAAACAAAGTTGTTCAGTCAGTGATGATGCTCTGGAGCCCCGATATTAAACGATTTTTTTTCAATTTGGGTGCCTGTCTGTCCATGCATCCTTTCCTATTGGCTACCAGGCAAGTCAAGCAGGATTGCAATGAGCATTCACATTTTCGACGTCTCAAAAACCGCCAACCGCGTTCACCTCAAATTTGGTGGGGATGTCCCTCAAGCGGGTTTCGGCCAATTTTGTTCAAGTGGTCGTGCTCCAATGATTTTAAGATATACAAATTGTGTTGTGTCACTTTTCAGTATTTTTTTTTTTTAAACTCTGCTCCAAGACCGCAAAGCCAAATGCCCTGAAATTACATAGGGTCACGTCTGGGGATCTCAAAACGTTTATTTGTTGAACAGGCAGGTGACACTGTGATAATTTTTTTTTGCTTTTTAAAGAATTTTTGTTCGTGTTCTCTTTTCTTGACTTTTTTCCCCCAAACTATAAGTTGGATCCTTTTCAGACTTATTTGGAATGCACGTTGACTTGAATTTCCACCAAATGTGTTCACTGCATGGCGGTGCTGTCATTGTCTGATTTTAACAAATTATCCAAATTCGGAAAGGGGGGATGTTCATGTTGCAGCAGTGATGATGGTCGTGAACAAAGCCGACCTTTATATCATTCTGAAGTTCACAAGACCACTTCGGTCTGCGCATGATTGTAAGGTCAGCTGATAACAGGACTGTCACAGTCTTCTTGTTTTTATCAAAAACTTCTATCTATCTATCTATCTATCTATCTATCTATCTATCTATCTATCTATCTATCTATCTATCTATCTATCTATCTGTCTGTCTGTCCGTCCGTCCGTCCGTCCGTCCGTCCATCTATCTATCTATCTATCTATCTATCTATCTATCTATCTATCTATCTATCTATCTATCTATCTATCTCTTGTGCATGCATACAAATGAAAGATGGATGTCAAGAGTCAACAAACTCCTTAAAAAAACAGTATTCCAGGATATAGGACTTTTTTTTATTTAAACATATTTCATTCATCATAAACAATGAATGGGATAGGAAAACAAGCCGAAGCTTATGTGAATTCCTTTCCCTCCCTTAGATTTACAGTCGGTGATCACAGTAATGCTTGTCAACACAGGAAAACCCCCCCCCCCACATCTTGAGAATACTACAATACCATGACTATGTGACTATATGACTACTTAAATGACAAGCTGTCGGGACACCAACTGCATTAAACAGCACTTGCGTTCATACAATCGACAAAATAACACATTTTGTTGCATAAGAAAAGTATACAGTACAGAAAAGTTAAAGTAAAATAAGTTGTGAGGGAAACACAATGACAAAAAGTAGTTTTTGAGAATCAAAATATTTAAAATCGTTTGGAACTCAGTATGAATCGTTCGACATTAGTGAACAAGCATTTGTTCCAGTGGAAATTTTGACTGTTATCTCCGTACAATAAAAGTGGTACCGTTACTACTCTGTCTATAAATGTACTTTATGATTCAAACAACTCAGCCCTCTGTGTGGGATCCAATTTACAATGCATGAAATAATGAGACACGGTTTCCGGAGATTTTCCGCAAGAACACAGATCATATGCGACTAAATTACATTTGTACATATCACAGTTTAATAAACTACATTTCATTCTTAGTCTGGCATGATGGATTTGGGCCTTTCTGGTTCCGCCACAGTAGTAAGCTGGGGCAAATGAATCATCTTTCTGTAGTTTTTTTTCTTGAAAGAGGACACTCTTGTGATGTCTATTCGTTAAAGAAGGCACTGTAGATCGACTGAATGTGTGATGTCTATTCGTTAAAGAAGGCAGTGCAGACCGGCTGAATGTGTGGATATATGGGCCATATTTTTCGGTAGGTAGTATCGCGCGTGCGTGCGTGTGTAACTGGATCATTGGGATATTTAGAAACGGTGGCAGTGTTGCGATTTTCTTATGATTGCATTATTTCGTTCGAAATGGCGAAGAGCTTGTTTAGAAGGCAGTGCAAACAGTTTTCTTGCCTGCTTTTTCGCCCTTAGCTTATAAGGCAATGTTCAATCGGTTCTGCATAATTTTGTTCATTTTGAAATATTCTGCTCAAGATGTCTGTGGTCTTTCACATGTCGAAATTTGCAATGTCCAGCCCAAATTACAATATGGGGTAATGAACAAAATACTTTTAAAGTTAATAGGGTAGTCAATTGACTGTGTTAAACCTTAAGATCTTGATTGCAGACAATAGGGATGTGCACGAAAATGGACGTTTTAAATGGATAATCAAATAAACTCAAATCTATTGAAAAACATTGAGAGCAAGGACACATCAGGAATTTGCTAAGAAGTGATCAGTTCCTTTTTAAATGCGTATGAAAGTTAAAGAGTTCTTACAAAAAAAAAAAAAAAAGAAGATAAAAAGGAGATATTTCCTGCACATTTCTAGAAAACAGATGCCGGAAACTTGTATTATGATCATAATAACACAACATGGTCATTTCATCTTGAATATTTTTCAAGACATAGTCAAAATTTGACAAAAACATATATTTTACCCAAAACGCTTGTGTTTAAACGGCAATTTTGAGTTCCATCTTTTATGCCGACGGATTTCGATTCCGCAAAGTCTTGCGGTCAAGTGAGAATACAGGTTCATATAATTGTTAGGAAAGCATATATATCTGAGATATTTGGTTTAGACATGAAGTCACTTTGCCCGGCTGGACATAATCACCTTAATATTTCTTTTCATTTGATAATTATTTAAGGATAAGCAATATTTCGCAGAGGAGGGTATAATAAAATTGAATGATGGATGACATCAAGATTCTGAAGTGAACTTTCCCTTCCCCTCCCAGTAATTAGGCTGCGTGTCCTTTTAACCCCTGACAGGTGCCTCACCTCATGTTAGGCTTAATGATAGTGGTGCCTAGACTGGAAGGTTTGACACTCGTCGGTCAATGTTCTTGACCAATGTTAGCTGAACATATTTGCTGATGCGATGCAACTTCAGGATATCGATTGCCACCCACAGAAGCTTCACAAACTACCCACATGTTACCTTTCATTTTCACCTTTTTGCCATTTTTTTGGGGGGGGGGGACCTAAAATTGCAAGCTATGGCGCACTTTGTCATGTTAGTAGGAAAGTACCGTTGTGTCTGTTTGTCAACACGTGGCTTCCTTCCTGTCTTTCTTTCTTTCTTTCTCTCTTTCTTTCTTTCTTTCTTTCTCTCTTTCTTTCTTTCTTTCTTATTCTCTTTCTTTCTCTCTTTCTTTCTTTCTTTCTCTCTATGTCTTTCTCTTTCTTTCCTTCTTTCCTTCCTTCTTTCTTTCCTTCTTTCTTTCCTCCTTTCTTTCCTTCTTTCTTTCCTTCTTTCTTTCTTTCTCTCTTTCTCTTTCTTTCTTTCTTTCTTTCTTTCTTTCTTTCTTTCTTTCTTTCTTTCTTTCTTTCTTTCTTTCCTTTTCTTTCTTGAACACTGCAGTATCTACAACCTCCAAATAAGACATGATGGTTGCCCTACGGATGGAATCGTGCCATTTTGTATCGAGCAATGAAGATAGTAAGACTTATGCAAAGTAGGGATATTGCAAATTTGAATTTCTTCAAAACTGTAAAAGAGAAGCCATATCAACTTCCATTTACATGTGAATGACTACTGCTCATGTAATAAATATTGATCAACAGTTGTAACATTAGGCTGTTTGCTGATTTTGAGCATCTCAAATCTTAAACTTAAAAATCTTCAAAAGTGAAATAGAGATGTCATGATGATTTCCGTCCACACGTGCTTCTTACCATTTGCACCTAACGCATATTGGACAAGAATTATAGCATTTTAAATCATGCTATTATAAATCAAACACATTTCAAAACTTAAATCTTGACCAGTGTCAAAAATATAATAGAGAAGCTATTGCAACATCTTGCCATAATTCGACATTTGTGTAACTAATGATTATTGTATGCAAGCTGTTTTATTTGATTTTCTGCAAATTAGGATTGATTCAAATGTAGCATTTTAAACATCTTTATAACAGACACTTTCTCCCAAGAGGCACCCGATGTATGTTGGATAGAAAGTTGTGGCATGTCAGATTATGTTTATTGGAAAGATTTCAAATTTTATGCCTCATTTTAAACACAAAAAGAAACGCATCATTCTAACTTCTTCGTAACTTTTATATTGACATTTTCGCACCTGATAGATATTGAACAAAAATTACTGCGCTTTAATTGAGCATATCACAGTCTAAAGTTTGAAAACCCTCAAGTGTTTAGAAGACAGATTTCTGTCCATTCCAAATTTTACCTGGTTCTGCGTTGCAGCAGGAAAAAAAGAAAAAGCTGCCATGGGATTTTATGACATGTTCCCTGGTTGGAAGCACATAGAATTACTGCTGAGTAAATCTACTTTTCTAGTTTCAGCTTTATTGTCTTTTCGTCCTGTAGATTAGTAAGGGACAATAACTTGTATGTCAGTATTTTGACTGTCTACTCTTTACATTTGCTTTCCGTATACAAAATCTAATCAAAACCTGCATTGTTGTGTAAAGAAGTAATTTCTCAAAGGGACAACACCTCTTGTGACAATTACTCGGAAGACCAAATGTAAATAGCTAGACCTTAAAACTAAAGACATGTCAACGTCTCGTTATTATCATCATCATTCTTTACGGAACTGGCCCCTGATATCCAATGACCATTCATTTTGTTCCTCGTTTCACTTATAAATGGACAATCTGTAGGCGTAATGATTCCTGGTACAAGGAGATACGTGATTTGTATTATATACGTCGTATATTTCAAACTTGGAATTGCACATGCAGACAACCAAGGAAAGCTTCCATTCGATACCCAAATGCTTAGCTTGCCTTTATTGGTTTAGTTTGTTACTAGTTTTTCAGTTGTTGACATACATGTAAAATGAGGCCAGAGACAATTCTTACACCGTGCTATCACTTTTATTCCCGAACATTTTGAATACTCGAGCTGACCCCAAAACATACCTTTCCAAGTTTTATTTTCACGAATTGAGCCTGAGATGGATTCATGTTCTAGCCTATGTGGAAAAACTAAGTTTCCGAGTCTAACTTCCCGAAATAGACCTCTTCGGGCAAATAGTTCATGACTATTAATCCCTCGGAAAAGGTCATGATCATGCAATAAGTAACTTAGAAATAGATGAGGCATGTGTCAATAGTTTACAGAGTAAGCCATGGACCGTTTATGTTCACGTTGCACAGAAAGTGAATTTACGTCGCGATCGGTCGCGAGAAAAACTAAGCAAAACTGAAAAGCCAATTTGAAAGTATCGGAGGAATTCTTTATCAAATGATGTATATTTCCTCAATTCTAAGGGGAAAATTTGGGTCGGTATCACCAAAACAGGCCTTTTTTATTCTTGGTTCGAGAACAACGTTCATGACCGTTTAGGGCATGAGAACCTGATTCTCTAGGATCGGTGCCCAAAGTCCATGGGATGGATTCACTTGAAACTTAAAATGTGCCGGATCTCCCTTGACGCGCATTGAACATGAGGATGCCAAATTTGCGATTGTGTCCTTGTTTTGTGCGGAAGTCCATGGGTGATATGCATAGAAAATTCAAAATCTCATTATAACTAGTGTTTTTTTTTCTCGTCATAACGAGTTTTATCAACCCACAAAATATATATCAATACCTTTTTAGTTTTACATATATGTATAGTTTCTTTTCATTATACAGTGAAGATTGTAAGATACGTTTGTAAAACATTAGGGGCATCATACTCAAGGAATCGAACTCACACTTTCAGATAGACTTACAACAAGGCGTTTCATGCAAAAGGACGAAAATATGTAAAATGATGCTGAAAGCAAATGTGCAGAGAAGCAATGTTTTGTCTTCCTGCAAAAGCAAGGGTTGATTATGTGACTCTCAAGACAAATATACTGCAAGTCAAACTATTTTGTAGCGTCATTTAAGTCGCAGAAAAGTAAACCTTTTTAAGAATTAATTTTTCAGTATTAGTAAACAGATGGTTGATTTCTCTTGTCTCTTTTCGTTCATTAAGAATTCTGTTTAATAGTTATTGCAAGGTCTCCTCGACAAATCAACAGCAACAAACAAAAAAAACCCCGACCAAACAAAAAAAAAAAACCAAAAAACAAAAAACAAAAAACCAAAAAACCAAAAAACCAAAAAACCAAAAAAAAAAAAAAAACAAAAAAAAAAAAACCTCCCAGAGGAATCAGACCCGACTGTCCTGTGATGAAAACAGTATAAAAACGAGAAAACTCTAACTGCATTGTACTTCTTCACTTGCATGAGTTCGTAGTTTCAAAATTTGTTCATTTTGTTTCATCCCATAATATCGATTATTGGATATTTACATCGGGTATCAGGTAACTCCATGATATGAGTTCGCGATTGTTGGATGAAATTTTTTATTGTACCTTGGCCATCCTTATTACACCTACGTTACTGGATATTTAAAAAATGTTTGATTTAAAGCTGTACACTTATTAATATTTCAAGTTTACCGCAAAGTTAAGGTGCATATTATCCGAGTTACTTCATCCAGATCAAGCGCATAAGTTTCATTGTTTCTATGAACTCTTATTGAATAGCGTATTTTGTACACTCGGGATGGTGCGGATGGGATGGGGCCAGACAGAAAGTATACGACGGCTGAGCATAAAGGCTAGTTTGCTCAGAAAACCACACATGATCAAAACTGACTTTTTATAATTTTTCGTATGAGGTAACTCTGATCTACCATTCAAAAGGGACTTTTCATCATTTTCCGTATGAGTTAACTCTGATCTACCATTATGCCAAGTAAAGTTGTTGCAATATTTTTTACATCTATGAGAAAATGTGTTTGTCTGCGCGTATTGTACAACTTATTGGCGGAAATTGTAAATGTTGTAAAAACTACCCTGTTTCTTAGGTGAAGAGGATCGACTTAATAACTGTCGACCTTGATAGGTTGATACTGGTCTCGTGCAAGGAAGGCAATGCATAGTTTCATTTTAATCATCTGCCGGGGAATGACAATAATTTTAATGTAACCTGCTTTAGTTTTAAATTTGAGTTTTTTGTCAAGAAAAATATTTCAAGTATGGGATTTCTGGCTATCCTGTCATTTGTTCGATGAGAATTTGTGAATGTATAAATGTTTTTGTTTGTTTGTTTTCACTTTATTTAATTTTTAAATGTTGAAAATGTTGAGTATAGCCTACTTCGGGTCATAGGCCTACAAAGAGCCGGGACGTCCGGTATGGATGCAAGCGCAATACAATCATGCCATGTGTTTTTAGGGCCATTTGTATTTACTTCACGAGTGAATATGACCGATGTTTGATATTTTGTTAATAAGTATACAGTCATTACTGAGTAGGCCTACCATAACCTTGATAAGCTCTCTCTCTCTCTCTCTCTCTCTCTCTCTCTCTCTCTCTCTCTCTCTCTCTCTCTCTCTCTCTCTCTCTCTCTCTCTCTCTCTCTCTCTCTCTCTCTCTCTCTCTCTCTCTCAAAAAGTATTTGTGAACGGTTTCAAACTAGTCATGTCAATCAAAGAGATGGCACATAGCAAAAGGCTTGCAACCAGTAGTCCTAAATTTTAAATAGGCTGTTTGCAAGGAAGTTTCAAAATTTTATCATCACGATTTTGTGGGAACTATATATATATAACATTAAAGCAAAAAAGTAACAAAAAAAAACCCCAACCAAACAAGCAAACAAAAATAAGCAATAAAACCAAGAACAAACACATACGACTTCAATATGAAACATATTTATTAAGCTTTTTCACACATGGAAACATGTTATACAGGCCTACACCTCCATTATTGAGCCTAGTAGAGCACAATGGAAAAAATGAACACAAAAACATGACGGTGGGCACAGGGAACCTTTTTTAAAAAAATCATTGTATCCACAGTAAATTAGGCCCATATAAGCATTGGTCAAGTCCTGGAATGGCAACATAAACAAGGTAGTTTTGCAAGCATTATGCTTCATCCTCCTAATTTAATAGGCATTTTCCTATAGAACTGTGTCTCAGTCAAAAGCACAGTTCATGCTAAGCCTTTAGGCCTGCAATGGTGGAAGAAGTTCAGCTTTCCCCAAAGAAGACTTGCTGAATTTTTTTTTTATAAAGAGAGGCATGCAGTTTACCTGAGCGCAGCCTGCGACGGACCGCTTTCCGTAAGGCGGTCCGTCGGAGGCTGCGCTCAGGTAACATGCAGTAGGCCTATGCTAAATGGTGAGCTTTTTTTCAATTCATCAATCTCAAAGCAGTTTTGTTACATTTACTTGTATTTTACTCATTTTATTGTATCCACGGTGTAATAATGTAAATTACTCATGAGAGGTCCCACTCTTTGTGTTAATAACTGCTCCCTTGCAATAAATCTCCTATGAATAAATTATCGAAGAGGCCAGCACAGAGCGGCACCCCAAACGCATTCAGTGACCAAGTCCACAGTGTCCAGGCGATATTCAGGGAAGGGCTTCTAATTACTGGAGGACAAGGCAACCCACACTCAGGTGTCTGAATACTGCTGATCATGCCTGGTCCTGATAGAAAGAAATTAACAGCGTTCAATCTGACGATAGCACCATCGACGGCAAGTTGCTGGCACACAAATAGATGCGGTAATGTACTGACTTACATCATGGGTAAAAGTTGAGTGGAAATTTGCAGCGTTTGATAATTTTAGTCACTTTACGGTGGGTAAAAGTTGAGTGGTAATTTGCAGCGTTTGATAATTTTAGCCACTTTACAGTGTAAAGTGTCTAAAATTATCAAACGCTGCAAAATTCCACTCAACTTTTACCCATGTTGTAAGTCAGTACATTACAGGTTCCCTGCATCGTTAGCAATACGTGCAAGGCATAACTTTTGCCAATAACGAATATAAGGAACAGTCTGTGTGTTTTTTTTGAACTCATACCTGGACATGATGCTGTGCCTCGAGCATGTGTCGTCTGCAAGAGGCCGCATGTTAGTAAACATTACGCAATCAACATCTGACCCAATCAACGTTCTCGCTTAGTAAAGGCTTACGGTATGGATATTTATTGTCCGGATACTCCCACCCGTCCGGGCATACCCGCACGGACTCGACATGTTTATCAAAGAGTAGGATTGAATGTCGAAAATGCTAGCTTCAAGAAACAGGGTTATATCTTGACAAAATGTTGCAGAGGAAAGTTTTGGGCAGTGATGTTTGATCATGATCATGGTAAATGACACACATATCAGTCGGAAGAATCAATGTTTTCTCGTGACAATATGCTGTCGAGTGTATTTTCGACTATGGTGTTTTATCATAGCAAAATGTCAGACAGTCAATTTAGCTGAACCAGTCTTGTGCTTCCAGTAAGCTAGTGTAAATCGATAAAAAAATGTAATTTAGTGAACGTTCACCTTAAATAAACTCTTTCGATGCGAACTGCGACTAATAGGCCTGCGGCAAATCTCAGAAAAGGGCCTTATTTAAGGAGTTTGGTCTACCCGTCTGCCTTATAGCTGTAACATACCTCATTCTTTTGCAAATCTTCTGTAGATTTCAAATATACTTGTTGTGGAGCTCTCATGTGGTCCAGTTTTACGGTATATGCAAATTAAGAAACCTATATAGTAGAGCAGCTAAATTTTCAAAAAAGGCTTATTTTCAGTTTTCGTTCAACCGGAAAAATACCTGGCTAGATTTGGTAACAATCAAAAGATAAGAACCTGAAGTTTAAAGTTAGGTTAGGTGTACTATCAATTTCATGGTCAATTTGTATTTATATTGGTTACCTTGGCAACGAAATTAAGTTTTCATGAAATGAAGGGAGAATCACCTAATTAACCATAACTTTATACGCATACAAGATACCACCTCACAACTCTACATCAACATACCTTCTGTACAGGTGTTTCATAAGAAACCAATTTGAGATAGTAAGTGTCAACAGTTGGTTGCCATGGCAACAGAATGTTTGTAACAATCACTTAAAATTGCATGTTTATACACTACAACTTATTTATAGTTTTAAATATCGGGAATAATTTTCAACTTCTTTGAAATGTAAAAAGATTCTTTCTGCACTAGCAATGAGGTCAGTTGAGTGAAGGAAGACTGTTTTGGGTAGCCTAGCAACGTTCTTCCAAATGTTTACATTACGCAAAATGAGCAGATCTTTGTGGATATTGCAAAAAATTGGTCATATGGCCAGTGCTGCGCACTGCTGAGAAATGATACATACAAGTGATAATATTGCCAGAAAATCTGTCGTTAAACAAAAAAATTCTTAGCTAAATTTGGTATTAATTGAAAGATAAGAACCTGTAATTAAAGGTAACGTAAAATGTACCATCGATTTAATGGGCAACATATGTTTTTATTGGTTGCCATGGTAACAGCATTCTTTTTAAGTAGTCCATGGAAAAACACATTTTTAACTATTACGTGATGAAAATGCAAGGTACCACTTCACAACTTTACATCAGCATACCTAATATACAGGCATTTCCTAAGAAACCAGTTTGAGATTGTAAGTGTCAAAGTTGGTTGCCATGGCAACGGAATGTTACTAAAAATCACATAAATTTGCAATCAACCAGTATATGTTTTTTATAAACTTTCCATATTTCCCTGCAGTAACTCCTGTCCTAAAGCAACATTATTATGTCTTTTTAACAATAGAATTAAAGAATTTCTTCCAAATTATGTGCCTTTTTCAAATATATTTTTCATTTAACTCTAATTTAAGGTATCCATGACACTGAGCGCATACTTATCAAGCATATATATTACCTATCATATCCAGCAAAAGATGGTAAAATTGTCAGAGCTCCCAAAGAACGTCCTTACCGCATGCGCACCTAATCAGCGCAATTTTGTCTGAATTATTTTGTGTCAATGTAAGAAACCATTTTATATTCAACACAATGTGCCTCCCTTTTCCCCTTCCTCAAGAAAATATTCAGACAATTAACATGGCAAAAAAGTCTCAAAATTGCCACATTTAGTTGCACTTCTAGAACTTTTGTCACTGCCCATTGGCAGATGTCTCAAACCTACATGTGATAGGTAGAACTCTGTGTCTGTCTGCAATAGTTTGGAAGATATGGAGCTGTTAAAATTTTAATCGTCCCTAATTTGCATAATTTTAAACACCATGACTATTCACAGTCAGGTGCTTAATTTCACCGGTAGGTGAGTCACCACGGCAAGTTTTGTGATTGTCAGAATAACAGTGTCCGAGAAAAACTCCAGACAAATTTGGTGGTAAAGAAGAAAGTGAGAAAGAAAGAAAGAAAGAAAGCAAGAAAGAAAGGAAGAAAAGAGGACGGAAAGAAGGAAGAATGGAAGGAAGGAAGGAAAAAAATTCTTTGAAAAACAAAATGTCTGGGTTTGCACCCAGACATAAAAAAGCCACTGACGCGTGTCCTATAGAACAAAACTTACTGGAGGTCTATCCAAGGTACATCTGCAGCAGTGGCAAGTCTACAGTGGATCCAGTAAACTGTGTTTGGTAACATTACGTATACATGTATTCACAGCAGCCCATCACTGTACCAATGGCAATGTGCTCTCTCTTTTATAATCACGATTTTTTGTGAAAAATCCGGGGCCGGGAGGAAGCATCCCCTAGCTGCTTTGATGGACACCAAGTCAAAGTAATACCCACCACCGTTAAACAGAGTTCAGTCAGTGATTTTAGGGAAGTCGGAAACAAAAAATGACTAGAAAAGATTTGCTTCACAGCAAATCTGTCTGGGTACCTTCAAAATGAGAACAGTTTGAAATGTTACACTTTGCCATTGTTCAGCATAGTCTAAATTTTGTGTATTATGCTGATTTACATAAATTAGAATGATAAAACTCTCTGGTTCTTGGTTCATTGGATGTGGCCATGTCACAAATCTTACAAGGTAAAGTTTGAATGACACTACTATCTGTAATAGTTTTGATAGCTATTCAAAGACTTTCATTTTGTGTATTTGCCAATTTTGCATAAATTAAAATCCTACAACTTTGGTTTATGGTTCATGGGTTGCGGCTTTGCCACATACCTAAAAACTGAGGTCGGAATGGCACCTCTATGTATAATAGTTTTGAAGTTATTCAAGATTTAAATTTCTTGTATTCTTCTTATTTGCATCAATAAAAATTGTACAATTTTGGATGATGGGTCATTGTATGCAGCTATGTCACAAACCCCAAAATTGAAGTTAATAATAATAATAGTTTATTGAAACCTCCAAAGATGGAGAAAATAAAACACATTTACATCTAGATATTCACAGTTATATAAAAAAGACAAAGTACAAAAATATATCAGCGACAGTTAAGTTAAAAACAAGTTTTGAAGTCGCTATATATATGCTTAGATAAAAGCTAACATGAAACTAAAAACACCTGGTTAATAGTACAGAGAGCACATGCTCCTCAGACCACGGCTTTATAAAATTCTCGTGCGCCGTCAAGTATCTCAAAGAGTCGACCACGCCATCCTCTTGTAGTCGACTCTCTAAGACACTCGGAGAAATATCGGAGACAAGCTGCATAGGGGAGAGACCAAGGCGAATAATTCTGTCAAGTATGGATCCCTTTGTCACTGATCCGTGCAAAATATAAGTGGCCAGCATATATGAATAAAATTTTGACAGTGGCGAATCAACCCTAAAGAAACGTCGGAATAAGGAGATAGTTTTACTAGTTACAGTCTCAGTTACATGTGGAACATACAAGGCCTTCAATAGAGACGAATGATGGGAGCGCTTCCCAATGCCCAGGAAGCGCTTGACCAGAGTCACTTGAGCAGACTCAATCTTATTTATACAATCTCTGGGTAGACTTATCGTTTCCAGACCATAGGTAAGTACTGGAGTACATATAGTTTTCCATAAATGTGTTTTTACATCTGTTCCAAGACCCGGGTATGATAGACCAATATTTCCTAGCCCATAATAGCTCTGTCTACATAGTTGTAGCCTTTTGTCCACGTGTAAGCGTGAACTACCAGCGCTACTGTTTGCAAATTGAACACCAAGAATATCTATTTCATCACATACCAACAACTTAGTGTTGCCGAGGTACCAACATGGAGTTACACTGAATAGATTTGGTCCCATCGTTAGGCATTTAGATTTCTTTGAGTTGAAATTAAAACGCCAGGCCTTGGCATAATCAGCACAAATATTAATATTTCTTTGGAGGCCAGTAATTGTGGAACTTAACAGTGTTACGTCATCTGCATAGGCGCAAACATTATATTGCTCATCGCCTACACGGACACCATTACCATGAGTTGACACATCTTCAAGCATATCATTTATGAATATATTAAAGAGGTGAGGTGAAAGGATGCTGCCCTGACGGACGCCCCTGGATACAGAAAATGATTATATAGCATCTCTATCCATAATAGTTTTGAAGCTATTCAACCTTTAATATTGTGCATATCCACCTAATTTGCATAAATTAAAAATCCTACAACTTTGGTTCATGGTTCATTGGATTTGGCTTTGCCCCAAACCCTTTTTTTTACCTTAGAATTTCATCTCTGTCTATAATAGTTTTGGAGATATTCAACTGTTAAATTTTTAAATGCCCCTCATTAACATAAATTGAAATTCTACAACTTTCATTTACTGTCCATATTGGCATGTGTCACAAACCTAGATGTGCCCATTAAAATTTTGTGTTTATCTACAAAAGTTTGAAAGATATGGAGCTCTAAAATTTTAGAAAGGCCCTAATTTGCATAATTTTAAACATGCCGATTATTCCAAATCATATAAGTCAACTTCCTTACTAGCTCCGTTACCATGCCAAGTTTAAACATTGTAGCTTGCACAGTGTCTGCCAAAAGCTCCAGACAAATTATGTGGTGGAAATAAGAAAGAAAGAATGAAAGAAAGGAGAAATTTTGAAAAAACAATATGTCTGAGATGACACTAATATATATATATATATATATATATATATATATATATATATATATATATATATATATATATATATATATATACATATATATATATACATATATACATATACTTGTTCTATATACTCAGTTGCCCACTCTGTGTAAGTAAAGACAAAATATTTTGAAAAACGAAGTGATTTGTAGTAACTAAACATTTAACAATATTGAAATCGGAAATGGCTATTTCGGTCTTTTTGCATGTGCCAAAAAGACTTGTATAATGCAAATATATGCATATGACATTATTCTACAGACACAGCTTTATTTGTAAGATAGTTTTAGTGCCTCAAGGAACCTGAAAGGTCCGGTTCTATAATTTAAAATAATAAACCTATATTGAAGAAATCTATTCGATGTCATTAAGGTGATGATTTTGCTTTTCAGACGTAGGTATCTATTTTTGCTCATAGCATAAAACTGGACCACCTGAAAGCTCCACAACAGGCATTTTCTAAAAGTAGACAAAATTTTACATCAGGTAGGCTATGTTGTAGCTATAAGGCAGGCGGGTAGACCAAATTCATATTTTAGCCTCAAATGCCGCAGGCCTATAAAATCGAACTGATTAAGACGAACTGCTTTCAATTATAACAAGGACGCTAGATCCACATTGTTCGCGAAAACACCTTTGACACCAGTACCAGCATGGCTATAGTTTCAGAGAATATTATGGTCTGGGTCAACAGTTTTTCTCGGTGCCCTTTGGGCGCATCGTGTCCAAAGCGCGCCGAGGAAAGCTGTTAAAAGCTGAAAACAGTCCAAAACGTGACACTCAGACGGTTCAGTGAGGACTTGCTGCAATACGGGCGTTCCGAGTTAGGGATTTTTTTTAACACCAGGCTTCGCATGGTAGATTTTTTCCCTCTGCGCATGCCCGACATGCCTGGTAACGCAATTCCGCGGTCAAGCTTTCCCGGGGTAATAGTAGGCGGTGACCAACACAGCGTGACAGCGAAACCCATAAGAGAATCGACATGCAACAGTGATCGTTCTGGGATTGGCCCATTCAGGACGTTGGCCACTAGGCTCTGCCCCCCCCCCCCCAACCTGCATGAGGGCGCCCACGCCCGCGACGAACCCATATTACAAATAATTGTGATTAAAAAAAAACAAAAAACAAAAAAACTTTGTCTAGCCTGTGGAGTGGGTTTGTCTTTCAGGACGGTGGCCGCTAGGCCCTTGCCCCCCGTGGCCTGACGACTTCCCCCTCCCCGTACCATACAATCAAATATACTCAAATTTTCTGCACTACCGGAACCCATAACCTACTTAAGAATAACAAAACCCATCGTGGCTAACTTTGTCATATCGACAGACAGCCTAAAAAATCCCACCACAGAACAGAACAGAACAGTGATCGTTCAGTTTCAGTGAATATGGCGGGAAATACAGACGACGGAGCGGCGATTAACGTGATTGAACAGACGGAAAATGAACTACTCGACAAATTCTCAAAGATGAAAGTGGTTGACCTTAAGAAGTTTCTAAAGATTGCCTACCTAATAAGCAAATGTGACTGGACACCCAAGAATGTTCAGAAGTACCGCGAATCCAGGGGCTAGCAACTTGCGGAACAGGGGCGCATCCATGGGGTTAAGTTACACGTGCTGTCCAACTTTGTTCCATGCAAACTTTTGTATGTGAAGGCACTTTGTACAAGACCAACCTCGCAAGGCGAGGCACTGAACCAGGTCTGGGGAATAGTCACGGACGAAGGGGTTATCCATACTGGCTTTAATAATAATTATTCGATATTGATTTATTGTTTAATGTCGCCAATCTTAAACAAATAATAACAGCTGATCTGAAAATGCTTGAAGGCCTACAGTGTGCCAGTGATCAGGTAACAAAGTTTGCAGACAGTGTATTGCTTATTTAAGTCAGGTGCTTTACTGTTAATTTCTGATTGCACCCGTCAAGCGCTAATCTGGTTAGTGGTCAGCCAAGTGCGAGGATCTTCAAAGCACTGGCAGAAGTGCGCCCTAGGCTAATCCCTCAGAACTCACCGAGTCAATCAAGGGTGACTTAATGCATGGTTAGTTTTGCTACAATGCAGGCCCCAATTTGTATAGGTTTTGTCTCAGGTTTTGGGTCAATATTTTTCATAGTGACCGTGTTTTCTGCTATCTTTGGTACATCCTGGTATCTTACAGTTGTACACTGGCATGCTTTCTTGTAGTTACACTTGTAGGGTATTGAAATAACCGGCGCTAAAAAAAATGACACCAACTTTCCCGTGTTAACCCAATGGGGAAAAATGGCAAGACTTGAAAGTGTCCGCCGAGACTTGGCGAAACGTCCGTGACTTCGCGGGAACATAGTAGTCAGCGCCACCGGTGGCAAAAATTGTCCCTATCTCGGAACTAAGCTATTCAGCTCATTATCATTGTAATTTAGCAGTCAGTTACATCAAGTTAGCAATAGGTCGCTGAAAGTTAATAGGTCTCTGCTATTTCATAATAGGCTACATTTCTGAAATTAAGCGATAAGACAATGCAATTTGACACTTGGCCCCTGTAATTTAACAATACTGCACATTAACGAAACACAGTAGCTTTCAATGCAAGTTACTGATATTCAGCAACAAATTAATGTGATTTGACAATACGTCATGACATTAAGCAATAGGTTAATGTATTTTTGCAATAAGGTATTGTACATTTAATTTTGTAGCATTATTCAATTTGGCAAAAAATTACCAATTTAACAACAATTTGTCCAATTAGAAAAATAAGTTAATGAAATTTAGCAATAAATCGAAAAGTTGGTAAATGCAGATTAATGCCCGGACTACGTTAAGGAGCGGAGCTGGCACTATCTTTCTGGCAGTGGGACTTAGTTTACCTGTGCATAGCATATGTGTTATCTGTAAAGTTTGGGTAGTTCTGTTTTGTTCCGACAATAATGATCAAATGTTTTTTTAAAAATATGGTTTAATTTATTTCAATTCTTGATTTAAACATATAATCAAATATTTCGCGGTATGACAAATACACTTGAAATCGATTTAAAAAAGTGCATGAAACATTTGAAGATTCAACGAAATGCTGAAAAGGCCCGTATAATAATAATAATAATAATAATGATAATGATAATGATAATGATAATGATAATGATAATGATAATGATAATGATAATGATAATGATAATGATAATGATAATGATAAGGATAAGGATAAGGATAAGGATAAGGATAAGGATAAGGAGAAGGAGAAGGAGAAGGAGAAGGAGAAGGAGAAGGAGAAGGAGAAGGAGAAGGAGAAGGAGAAGGAGAAGGAGAAGGAGAAGGAGAAGGAGAAGGAGAAGGAGAAGAAGAAGAAGAAGAAGAAGAAGAAGAAGAAGAAGAAGAAGAAGAAGAAGAAGAAGAAGAAGAAGAAGAAGAAGAAGAAGAAGAAGAAGAAGAAGAAGAAGAAGTAGTTTGTTGGGTGGTGAATTTTCAACTTAGCTTCGCATAAACCTGTGAAACATAAAACAACAACTGTTTGGCATTGCCTTGTAGATCAAATTATAGTCTTCAACATCTTTCGGTCTGTGATATTACGCTTTTACCGAAGAATTGAATAAAACTGTTACAGGAACCTACCGTGGTAATATGTTCCTGGTCAACACTTTCAACTTTCCTCGGCATGCATAGCAACACTACTTACTGAAACTTACATTCAAACAGAGTAAGGGTTAAGCCTTTTCTTTTCCAAATGCACCTCAGCCGACGAATGATATTAATGACAATTTTCCAGTGGGTTTAGCAGGTGTACAATATACTATAATTCAGCTGTACAATTTACAGCTTTCAGGCTCTCTTCCTTCAAGGAAGTATGTATCACAAAGGTTTCGTTTGCAGGTGAAATTGAATCCTTTATAATATGTCTCTGCATCATTTGGTAATATTGCAGTGTACAAAAATAGAAAGGACATCAAACTACGTGTCATTTGTCTCCTCAAGTACACCAGGAAAGACTGCAGAAGTCTCCTGAGCTTAGTTTTTTTTTATCTTTGAAAACTATCTTTATATAGCTATATATGTAGAACAGTTCTTAGTCACATCCATAGTAAAATGCATTTATAGTTTACTTCTTTGTTAGTTTTCCTGATGATGCAGACACGGGAGCCACATTGAATGAGATTTTTTTTCTTATATCCGTCACGATACACTTCATCGCCAGTGTGAGCCTTTCAATATCTAGCAGGGATTTATTGACAGGATATTGTGGTCTAAAATTGGCGCAACATTAGCTGATGAGCTATTGTAGTCGAGCAAGCGTGCGTTCGCCACTAAGAAGGACCAAGAATCGTTCGCGGAAAGTGGAATTTAGCGGTTAGCATCATGTACTGAGGCAATTAAAGGTCATGACGATGAACAAGTTTGTCATCACGAACATGGTATTTCGATTCTAGATTGGCCAACCGAGGCTATTTACTCCTCTTTGCGTACATCCCGTAGTGTCGTCTATATATTCAACAGTTTGACATGTTTTCTTCGTTATGTATTTCATGCACATGTGCTTTCTCCAACACCTTGCTTGAGACATTAACGGGGGGGGGGGGGAGGGGGGCTTAACTGACTGACAATATAGAGATTCCTATGAACTCTTGCAGGGCACAGTGATATGCTTTTATAACGTTGTCGACCTTACTTTTGTGTTTTGGCCAAAAAGAACTGTATCGTTAAAGAAAATTCACTTTGAAATCTCAAATCTCCAGTGTTTAAGGCAAGAAAATAGAGTATACCCTCAAAATCGAAATGTTACATCATGTATTTACGTGCAGTATTCACACGAAGGCGTACCCTTACCCTTTTCCACATGTGTGTGAGTGACATACATGCTCGTTTGCATTATTCACCTTGCAGTTTAGATTTGAGGTGATTACCCGATCAAGTCGTGACCTGGACGTCCTCTTTGATGAAGGAAAAAACATCATCATAGACTGGAACAGATACATATAATACAGGTTTGCTTCGGGCTGTAGGGTACCGCACCAGGTTAAAAGCGCATAGGTTCTAAGGCCACCATTACTGAATATCCGAAGCTTATTGTACTAGTCTGTTTCCGGCAACACTAATAGGAACTGTAACATCGGGATGAGGACACCAGAGCACCGGCTGCTGTCCCCAAGAAGTTCATCAGTAACATAAGACCATTTTCATGTTTGCAGATATGGTTCCGACATGTAGACGCTTACCATGTTATTGTTAGACGCGATACCCGATTCTTCATGGTAAGTTTGCAGCAAGACGGAACGAACTAATTAAAGTCTATACTTAGCACAGATAGTATACTTATATCCATTTCAACTTGATCAAAGCAGTACTTCAATATAAACACTACTAGGTTACCACAAATTAAAATAAGCAAAATGTAAGGCATTATTCGCACACGGGCAACCATCATTTAAGTGTGTGTGTGTCAACACACACTTTTCTGTTTTTCCTAAAATTTCTTTTCTTTCTTTCTTTCTTTTCTTTCTTTCTTCTTCTTTCTTTCTTCTTTCTTTCTTTCTTTCTTTCTTTCTTCTTTCTTTCTTCTTTCTCTCTTTCTCTCTCTCTCTCTTTCTTTCTTTCTCTCTCTCTCTCTCTCTCTCTCTTTCTCTTTCTTCTCTCTCTCTCTCTCTCTCTTTCTTTCTCTCTCTCTCTCTCTCTTTCTCTCTCCTCTCTCTCTCTCTCTCTTTCTTTCTTTCTTTCTTTCTTTCTTTCTTTCTTTCTTTCTTTCTTTCTATCTTTCTATCTTTCTATCTTTCTTTCTATCTTCTATCTTTCTATCTTTCTTTCTTTCTTTCTATCTTTCTTTCTTTCTTTCTTTCTTCTTCTTTCTTTCTTTCTTTCTTTCTTTCTTTCTTTCTTTCTTTCTTTCTCTTCTTTCTTTCTTTCTTTCTTTCTTTCTTTCTTTCTTTCTTTCTTTCTTTCTTTCTTTCTTTCTTTCTTTCTTTCTTCTTTCTTTCTTTCTTTCTTTCTTTCTTTCTTTCTTTCTTTCTTTCTTTCTTTCTTTCTTTCTTTCTTTCTTTCTTTCTTTCTTTCTTTCTTTCTTTCTTTCTTTCTTTCTTTCTTTCTTTCTTTCTTTCTTTCTTTCTTTCTTTCTTTCTTTCTTTCTTTCTTTCTTTCTTTCTTTCTTTCTTTCTTTCTTTCTTTCTTTCTTTCTCTTTCTTTCTTTCTTTCTTTCTTTCTTTCTTTCTTTCTTTCTTTCTTTCTTTCTTTCTTTCTTTCTTTCTTTCTTTCTTCTTTCTTTAGGGTCAGACACTTTTCTCTGATACGTTTATAAATGGAAAGTCCAAACTTGGCATGACTGTACCTCCATGCAAGGAGTTGGGCCTTTTTATGCAGAGGAATGAAAATGTTTAAAATTATGCCAATTAGGGGCATTTGAAATTTTAAATCTTGAATATCTTCAAAAGTATAATAAATAAAGATGTCATTCCAACTTCTACTAGATGGTCATTGACCATTGCGCATCTAATGAAGTAAAAACTAAAGTTGTTACTATTTGAATTATGATAATTGGCAGCATTTGAAATCTTAAATCTTGAATACCTTCAAAACTATCATAGATATAGATGTCATTTAAACTTCAACTAGGGGGTTATTGACCATTACGCATGTAATAAATCTAAAACAAAAGTTGTAGCAATTTAAATTATGCTAATTAGCACCATTTGAAATTTTAAATCTCGAATAACTTCAAAGCTATAATAGAGAGAGATGCCATTCCAACTTCTACTCCTGTGTTATGGACTAGTTTCATATTGCCATACAAATATGCTTTAAAGACGTACACGCTGATTTGCTATGCAGAAAATCATCGTTTCTAGTTGATGATTGTTGTCAAAATATATTCTGATCGATACGAACCCATTCATACTGACCGCCAAAGTCACTGTTCACCAACACTGCAGTGCTGTCACTGCCTAATTACCAAAAAATATCCAATTAAACTTTGAAAAAGTATAAATTTTCAGAAAAAAAGTATAAAAAAGTATAAATCTGAAGCAACTCACCGGTATTGCAGCACAATTATACTGTAACAAGAGAGCTGTGAACAGCCCATGCTCAGCTGACCTAGAGATTCATCACACTTGTGGCTCTGTAAACTTGGGATAGGATCAAGGTCACCCAAGCACTGAGTATTAAAGTCTGACTTATGTGGAAGAACACTAACATGTGCAACATCACGGTCCCAGTTCAAGTAGTTTTCAAGTTATAGCATTGAAGAGTAATATAAATGTATATTGCACTGTGACCTCAGATATGAGGTTAACGTCACTCATGTACTGTCTTAGCGTGACCTTCATCAGAAACACTAACATGTGCAACATCAAGGTCCTAGCCAACTCCAAATATATCTAAAGTTATCAAGTGAACAGTAAATTTCATATCAGTTGTCTAGTGACGTTGGGTCACTCGTGTACTGTCTGAGTGTGGCCCTCAAAGAAACAAGAAAGTAGAGCAACTGGTTCTCAAGTTATCATCTGAAGAGTTAAATAAACTTAAATGACCCTGTGACTTTGACAATGAAGTCAAGGTCACCCATGTACTGTGTAACTCTGGCTGTCATGCCCTCAAGTCTTTCTATGCAATTTTGAAGTGTTCCTCTGCAATTTTGAATCAATTGGCCAAGTGGTTTTGGATAAGACTTTTTGAAGATTTGGCCAAAAAATGAACCCCAAAATCATTTCAAAATTAAAAAATCACTGAAGCACAGCCATTGAACAAACTTAGCAGAGACCCACCCAGGGTACATCCCCACCGAGTATGAAGTGAATGTTGTGAGTGTTTTTTTTTTTTTGAGAAAAAGTCCAAAATGTGAATTACCATTGCAATCCCCATTCACTTACACAGTAATCAATAGCACTGTATGCATTAACCGATAAGCACCCGAATTGAAAAAATTCATTAAAAATCAGAGATTCGTGGTGTAAAGTTCTCACAAAAAAGAAGGTTGCTTTGAAAACCTGACAAGTTTATTAATTCCACGGTCTATATATAATGTATCAACTACAATTCCTGTTCGTTCCCAAGGCACAATATTGCCTGGGTTACGAAACTCACAGCCAGCCTCTTTTGACTATATAATTTAAAAAAGATAGATTTTTACTACCACTACTTAATAATCTATATAAATTGTATAAAATAGACTTTGCATGCTTCACAAATTTTTGTTACATGCATGATTTCCATATATTTTGGAGATGTTCACTGGCCGAAAGTTCTGGCATGTTAACGCTGACCTTCGAATCCCTTGTACCTTTTGATTGCTGCATCATTTAGGTCGTCCTATTTTCTGGTCAAGATTACTGTACCAGACTGTAGGATAAACAACAGTATCACTGATCTTTCAAATGATGACACTGTGCTCCTACCCGAGATAGCATCATTATTTAATAACAGTGGACTTGGCCTGATGAAACTCGAGATGCACACAGATGGCCCAAGCATAAGCAGTCGGTTCTAAATGTAACAATGCATAAGATTTTATACTTGTTCTTGGACACCCAAAATCACTGTAAAAATTACAAATCACTGGAAAATTAAAAAAAAAATAAATCTTTACAACATCGCCACCTTGTTTGGCCCTTCTGAAAGGAACATTTCCACCAAGTTCCAGCATAATCTGAGTGACTGACGGTTTTGGAAAAGTCGAAAATAGCAAAAACACATTTTTACATAAAAAATATTTGAAAAATCACTGCGCCACCTGTTGAACAAATTAAGGTTTAAGGGTTCCCAGAAGTCTCCCTAAGCAATTTCGAAGCAATTGGCCAAGCAGTTTTGGAGAAGATTTGTTTAAAGATTTGCCCCCCCCCCCTCCTCCAAGAAAACCCCCCAAAAGTTCATAAAAAATCCAAAAATCAATGGACCGTCATTATTTGAACAAACTTGGTAGGGACCTAGGTATATTCCAACCAAGTTCGAGGTAAATCTGGCCAGTGACTTTGGAAAAGAAGTAAAAAATATGAATTGTGGACACCGACAGCCGGACGATGGATGCATAACTACCACATCAGCTCAGCTGACTGACAAGTCAGTTGAGCTAAAAATCACCCATAGTTGCTTGTAATGAATAAAGAAGAGACTTCCATGCTGAGTTGTACCACTTAGAGTGCATTTTTGGCTGTGTCTGATGGGAACCAGGACTTTGGCTCTGCATCAGGTATCTCTGTACCGTGGTCCAGAACCTCATGATGACTAACACCAAAACATGCAAGGTTTCCAAATGGGGGTATATTACCCTTTCATATCATTGTAACAAAGTGCTTGCCATGATGATTTTTGTTTCTTAAATAATAGCAAGAAAATTATGAATTTTGGATATTTTTATGGACATTAAGATATTTATGAATCATGAACATTAACTCTTCCTTTGTTTTGTTAATAGCCATTAAGGCTATCTATTAAGTATTGTTACTCTTACTTCATCTCTGGCGGGCCCCACCCCAAAATTTCCCCTATTTTTAGATCAGAAAATCAAGTTGGAACAAGCTACAAGAGTACAAACTCAGAACTGCTTTATTTATTTTGTCCACGTCATTCTCATTCCTGGTTCTCCATTTCCTTTTTTCGATATTTCTCATTAAGATGATAGTAAATGTGAGGATCGCGTGACTTCAAAATAATAAAAACTGTCTGTGTTCGGGATTTCTGCCAGAGTTGGGTATGTGAGGGACAGCAAGATACATAAGTGGTGTATTCTTGCCTGTATAACATCCATCTACAATTTCACTGTACACTGATCTTCGGCTATAATATATTCAATCTAAAACACAACGAGAAGTTTCGTCATTTATTCACCATTTAATTATCATTTGGTGGTAACCACGTTATATCATGAAATACCCCTTCAGTAAAATTCAAAGGGTTCCAACTTCCTATATTTTCTTTGTTAATTTTGAAAAGGATACCAAAAAATGCGACTCTCTTTCAGGTTGGGACCCTTTGAAAAAAATCCTGACAGAAACACTGACATGGACCCATGGTTGTCACGCAGTGAGAAGATGGTTTATCATTCTTGTTAACTAGATACTCATAAAAGGCTGTGAGAATGCTTAAAACACAACCCTTTATATCTAACTGAATTACAAAGTTTGAAAATTTGTCAAAAAAAAGTACAAAAAGTATTTCAGGGGAGAAAAAGTATAAATAAAGTATAAAAAAGTAAAACAATGAAAATAAAGCATCGTACTTTACTGCGACAGTGACTTTGGCGGTCAGTATGAATGGGTTCGTATCGACCAGAATATGATGACAACCATTCTGTTGGTTGCCTTTGTGATTATTCGGGCCATCAAGTTAGCATATTTATCAAATTTTCCCGCGTGTGTGTGTGTTGCAATCCAGTAGAAAGTGTACGACTCGGGATCAGAAGGAGGAGTATAAAGATGTAATCTAGGCTCAGAACAAAGAAAATTGACGGAGGAGGAGTATCAAAATATAAGGACTTTCTCTAAATGCATGAACGTTATTGCCCCATATATTATACAACAGAATCACATGGAAGAAAACATTTTGACTGGGTAGTTTACACTGGGTTTGTTGAAGTTTCTGAGGAAAGAATAGTGTGCAGGTGTACAATGTGTTAGGTTTGTCGACATGATCAACCCTGGAAAGAGATAACAAGAAAGCCACTGGATACACGTTTCACACTAAACACTTCTTTGTGGAAACATGTAGAAATTGCTGAATTGCAGGAAGATAAAACCTGTCTACTGAGTATATTTTCCTATAAAACACACACAACTTACAACACATCTGCTATACAGGTAATGGGCCGACTGCTTGAGTGGTATTCATGTCCCCCATATCCAGGAACCTCGTGACATAAACATCCATAAGATGAGGTAATGTAGGGGGCTGTACTTTCCGTGTCAATTAAACTATTATTAAATCAAACGTACTTGACAGAAATCCTGTGCTGGCGGGAAGATGAATGTGAAGAATTTAAGCTATTTCACTAGAGGCTGCCAAGTTGCGTTTTTATAAGAGCAATACGAGATACTAAATGAGGGCCAAGCCTTTGCTTCTAAATGTTTTTTTCTTCACTCTGGGAAGAATCATTAGTGTTAATCTGCCCGTTTACAATAAATTAAACACTGTAATGTACTTCAGTAATTATACCGCCACGGTGCTGCCATTAGCAGAAGCCCTTGGCCAACGTTGGACAAAGCGACCTATCTTCCCACCGAGTAAAGCCAGAGAAGTATCTCTGTGACAGACATTTTCATGGCACATTTTAAACGGCCAGCTTTTCTGGAATATTTAGTAAATTTTGGTCTTTCTCGCCCTGCGACATGTGCACACAGTTTATAGCAAGCCTTCATTTTTGCCAGCGGGTATCATGGTGGTTCCGGGTGACACCTGCATGAGAAATGGCACAAGAAAATTAGCGACAAACAGCAGCCACGTTAATATACATTGTAAGATTGTATACGTTCCAAATTCGCTTGTGTCAAGGTTAGAACCCAAACACGCACTCTGCAAAAATGCCTGGAGGCTAGATGGGATATCCATTGTACTTTTTATTCGGGTTGTCCTTTAAATTGCCGCGCATCTCTGTGACACCAAAGCTAATAATCCTGTTGAGAATGGATCAACTTTTAGTGTGGATGTCTGCGAAACCCAATCCTGAATTAGGTCTGTGAGCAATTATGCATTTTAAAAATTATTCTTACTTCAGTTCATTCCTTCTTTCTCTGCATCACGCGAAATTGTGCAGCATAAGCGCCAAAACTAGAATCTCTAATACATATCTAATACGGATGCAGCCCTACTAGTGAAGCTTATCTTTAAATATTTATGTTATAAAGTTCAAACTTTTGCAAATCAAGGTCAGCTTTTTGAAGCACTTTTACCTTTTTAATCACACAGTTTCACAGGTGAAGTTCCCGTCTCATCCAGTTTGGATCAAAGCTACGGATATAGCTTCCATCTTGTACTAATGCAAGTTTGCATAATCCAAGACTCAAGTCTGTACAATTTTCCCCCTTTATCGTGGAGTGTGTGCATGGGCTTTACATTTGAGAAAGATCTGTTTGCTGCGTTACAAAAATGCGCATGCTTCATGGCCCATGATGGCAAAACATTGAACAGAATGGTGCCTCCTTATCAGTATACTGCAGCAAGGGGAACGTGGGCAGATCAACATTGCTGTACGTGTATTTGGGATCTGCTTCTATCGTCCCATCATGTCCAGGGACAATTAACATCGCATGCCCAGATGACTTCATTTGTCCCCGAAAAATGCTGCGGCAGCAAACATAAAATACGTGTCCTTGTTCATGCACATCGGACCTCATGTCATTATGCAAGATTTTGGAAAGTTACATTTGATATGAAAATGAAACTTGCTTTCATTGTTCCATGAACAAGAATTGGGTCATGACAAGACAGCTTTTCTTTCTTGCACGCAACCGAATCATCTGGAGATAGATAGGTGCTGATTGGCCAAAATTTGAAGATACTGCAGCTGTAAATATCGTGGTTGTTTCCGGTGTATTACTGAACATGAAGCGCCTTAGTTACTGGCTTCATACAAAATATAAAGGGGAGTGACATATCAATCGTTTAACACGATGCATGCACTTTTAATTCTTATTGTTATTGCCGAAACGTTTATGCCACATGCCTTTAAACATGAAAGACTTTTTCGAGACCTGGCAATTGAGACTGGCTGTTCATCTGAAAGTAAAACCCTGTGGCCACTTCTTGCACGTGGTGCCACCCCCCCCCCCCCGGGAGGGGCACTACCTATATTTTAGGGTGGGTAGGCTCCAATAAAGGTAAGAAACCCAGACTCAATGGGAGCTGAATCAATCAGAAAAAGGGGATGTCTTTGTGTTTGAAAAAGGGAGGGGGTCTTTGAGAGCGATAAGTGGTCAAGAAATTGGGGTCTTTCCCGCGGCGCCTTCCCGTTATGCTAAGTGATGGGACGGTCCCTCCCCCCCCCCCCGCCCCCGTGCCACAATCCCCTTTTTACGTTCACTTCACCTGCGTATGCAAGTAGTGTTGAACGAGAAATTATGGACGTATCCATTGTATACCCATGAAGAAATTAATAAATTAAAGGCCTTGCTGGGTGTTGCGACAAACCAAGAATAAATTTTTCTGTTGATTTACCACCAACGGTAGTAAAGCATCTGTACGATCTTGTGCCGGTGTCCACTAAACATTAGAAATGATAGGGATGCGTCAAACTTAATGCCCAGAAAATGTCGAGCAATTCGATTTTTTAAATATATATGTCCAGTTATGAGAGGAAAATCCTTTTTAGGTTCCCTGAAAATTCCTGTTTAATGACGAGTTGCATTACGTTATATTTTCGCCTGCTTCCGACAAATTTGCAACTGCATTTTGTCACATTGGTTTAATACATATACATTAAAAATAATTTGATTTTGAATATACAGGACGTAAGACGACAGTCTTTATTTCTGAAAAAGCCATATTAATTTGGAACTTGAAACGTCCAAGCGGACCCTGCACTACACCGATGCTGGATAAATCATTGAGTGCACCACCTTGACGAGAAGTCGAAGGCGACATGACGTTTGAAATGAGGGATTCTGTGAAAGAAAACTTATATATAACGATACCAATTTGATTAAATTTACATATCAACGTTGTTGGGACGAAGCATCTGCCACTGGGTGATATGTTCTGCTCGAAACAGCTTCCCTGATGGCTGCAGCTCACCATGTACCGAAGAATGGCCCATTAACAGCCTTACCATCAATGGTATGACTAAATTCTAAGGAATTCAAAACACAACGCAAAATCTAATGAAAAATTCATTGATAATTTAGAAATACAAAAATTAGTTGGTGGGACCAAACAAATACAACTAGCTCTTTTGCAGGTTGACAATCATTTTATTACAATAGTTTATTTGTTATAAGAACACACACTTTTATGTTACTCTCGGCAACCACCTCATATTTGTAAAAGCTGCAAGATAGGGTAGAAAGCGACCAGTGGTTCATTTGTAACTAAGATGGTCCGGGAGAAAAAGCACAAGGACGAATCCCCTGCATTAAAAACCCCAAGGATCGTGTCCATTGCACATAGCTGGTGTTCTAACAATAGTTCCGTCTCTGGAGGCCCATCACACCCTCTAAATATACCCAACATATCCGCTCTCAATCTACAGCTGCATGCTTGCCTGCCCACCAATGTATAGCAATCTACCAACCTGTCCATCTATAGCAATCTACCCACTTGTTCATGTATAGATATCTACCAAACTGTCCATCTATAACTACCTGCCTGTCCATTAAAACTACCTTCCTGTCTGTTCATGTAAAGCTACCTACCTGCCTGTCCATCTATAGCTACCTGCCTGCCCGTCCATCTATTTCTATCTTCCTGCCTGTCCACGTAAAGCTACCTACTTGCCTGTCAATCTACAGCTAGCTATCTACCTACCTGTCCATCTAAAGCTATATCTACCCACTTGTTCATCTATAGCTATCTACCTAACTGTCCATCTATAACTACCTGCCTGTCCATTGAAACTACCTTCCTGTCTGTTCATGTAAAGCTACCTACCTGCCTGTCCATCTATAGCTACGTGCCTGGCCATCTATTTCTATCTTCCTGCCTGTCCACGTAAAGCTACCTACTTGCCTGTCAATCTACAACTACCTACCTACCTGCCTGTCCATCTATAGCTACCTGCCTGCCTGTCCATCTACAACTACCTGCCTGCCCGTCCATCTATTTCTATCTTCCTGCCTGTCCACGTAAAGCTACCAACTTGCTTGTCCATCTATACTATAGCTGCCTGTTTTTCTCTTCCCGTCTCCGTATCAAATAAAAGAAACTAATAATTAGATAAGGAGATGGGGGGGGGGGGGTAAGTGTAATGAAATAATTGCAATACTATATTTGGATGAAATTTTTGTAAAGAAGCTAATCAGTATAGGTGTCAATGTGCTCAGGAGAGCACAAAGCCTTCAGCGTTTTCAGGTAAAGCTGAAACTACCATTCCAACATAAGGCAAGTACATTGTTTAACCATGTAACGGCCATACAACCGGTGGCCAATATTTTCGAACAGAAACATTTGTTTTCTCTTAGCACTTTTTATGTGAGAAGGATAGGAAGAGACAGATCCCTGTAATTCCTCACAAATGTCAATCTCTGATATCCTTTGTGCACTCTACGACCCGAAGCGACTGTGGCAAATTATTTGTAGGGTGTATATCCCCGTGACAGCAGTCCTCGCATTGTCATTTTTTTATAAATCATATCGCCACCTGGTGACCCGCCGTCCACTTGCAATTGGAAGTGATAAATCCATTTGAAATGAAAAATCCATTGCGCCAACGAGTGTCATCACAGCAATCGATCATCACCTAGAAAATATGGAGGCAAGAAATATATCCTGAAGTAATCGGGGATAAAGAAAGCTCGGACCCTGTAAATAATGAACTAGAAGTGTAGGGTGAAAAGACAACAATATGGCCGCCGTGGGTCTCTAAGTCTACCATCCAACTACAACTATCCTTTCATTTTAAGATTTTGAGGCAAATTGATTTATTACACATTACCCAAATTTTGTATTAAAGTGTTTTAAAATGAAACAAAAATTCAATATGACATGATAAATAGATTTTCTGCACTTTTTCATTTGCATTTCGTTGTCTCGTAGAGGATTAAGAAAATGAGCATCTATCGATGACGTGGTTTTGCCGCACTGACGTCACAACAAGGTATGCTTTCTTTAATGCGGTCTAATTAAAACAAAATTTAACTTACCTGGTTTCATTTTTTTCACATTAGTGGGTCCAGCTATGGTTTACTTTCCTTATCCCTTGGAATCTCCGTCTGCAATACCAAATTAACCCAACAACAGTATATAAATTAGACCTTCAGAAAATACATGTTGAAAATCTAAAACGTTATCAATCCAGTAAGAGATATGATCTGGCTCTTGGCAGATCAGAGGAATGTTTTAACCAAATTTTACGTGTTCTATGTCTTAGCTTCCATACAAAATAAGATTCATCAGTAAAGAATATACTGAAAGAAGCATTTACGTGTGTACCCGTTCACCCAAGACCATGATAATTCGCATACAAAGTAGTATAGGAAGTGGTAGTCTCAATTCCTCACCGTTGGAAATAGACTTGAACGTTTACACCGTTAATAACTAACTACACGACTTACAACTTTAAAACTTATTGAATATATTCAATAAGTTTTAGTAATTCTTACTTAAAAATTTGTGTGCTGTAGAAGAACCGGACATACGGCCAGATAAACCAAAATCACAATGCCTCCTAATAGAATTGATAATCTAGCGATGACGGGACAAGCAGCACTGACGTCACAAACAGGCTTGCTTTCTTCAATGTGGCATAATTAATCAAAATTAAACTTACCTGGCTGCATTTTTCACATTCGTTTCTGTCCAGCTATAGTTTACTTTTGTCATCCCTTGGAATCTACGTCTGCAACATTAAAGTAATATAGCAATTGAGTCAAACAGTAGCGCAACCACAGTAAATGCATATGAGCTTCAGAAAATATATATTGATAATCGACGACGTTATCAAATCAGCAAGAGATCTAGTCTGGCACTTGGCGGATCGGAGATTTGGAACAGTTTTTTTACCTGTTCCATGTCAAAGCTTCTAGACAAAATACGATACACACAAAGTGTTTTCTGAAAGAAGCAAGTACGTGTGTACCCCTTCACACAAGTCCGTGATAATTCGCACAAAAAGAGGTACAGGTAATGATAGTCTCAATTCCTTTACGCGGAAAATAAACCTTGAAAGTTTACACCGTTAATGCATAATTAAATGGCTTATACTCTAAAAAGCCATTTCATAAATCATTAATAGTATCAATTCCTCCACATTGGAAATAAAGACTTGAAAGTTTACATCGCTAACTGTATGATTTATGCCTTAAAAAGTATAATTTTATATTTAATAATTCTAACCAGTGGAAAGTATTTATGCCAAATTTGAGCGAGTTCTGTCAATATATCGATAAGATGCGAAAGAAGAACCGGACACGTGGACAGATAAACCCAAAACGCAATGCCTCATAGTAGATTAAGAACTTTATATAATAGCATCTCAAAACACAAAGCAAAATCTGGAAAATATACGGAGATCGATGGGTTTTCCAAATATCATCATTAGCTTTTCTCTAATGCATACATGATTGACCAAATTATCTAGCTACAAAGAGACAACAGATGTCACGTCAAGGAGCGGTATCTTAGATGTAGTATAATAATGAAAAAATACTAGTTTTCACATTAGATACTTTCAGCTGCTTATTCCGCCACGATTAACTTTCGGCATCTTCTGGAATCTGTGGCTGCAATACCAAAGGTATATACTTTAATGTAATTCAGTCAAAGAGTGAGTCAAGTACGGTAAATATGTGCATTCAAAAATACATACCAACAATCTGAAACATACCAATCCGACAAAGAGACATAATATTGAACTTGATGTATCTTTCACGGAAATGACGATTTATCCCACAAAGTATTTTCAAAAGGAACAGAGAAAGCTCCTATCAAAGAAACAATTAGAATGTGTGGTGAAAACATAGTCTCTGTGGGTCTATGTATACATACAAACTGTTACCCTTTATTTTAGTTGAAAGTTTTTGAAGCTTACAAATTATTGAAAACTATTTGAACTTTATATAGAAGCGTTCCAAAATGAAAAAAGTTTCGCTGATGTATAAATGATTAAAAAAATGCCATCTGGGATAAGATGGTCACTGACGTCACTGCAAGGCGCGCTATCTTTGACGTGGTATAATAAAAACAAGCACGTACTCGGTTGCATTTTTTTCGCATTCCTTTCTTTTAGCTGCCTTTTCCGCCATAATTAACTTTCTTCATTCCCTGGAATATGCGTCTGCAGTACCGAAGTAATATACTGCAATGTAACTTAGCTAAACAATAAGCTAACCAGATCAAATATATCACATATTCCAAAGCCAGATGCTGATAATATCTCCCCTAAGCAGTCTTCGACCAGAACCAAATGAAGAAAACTGTTCAAAGGATGTATATCCTTCTCAGATTGTCATATTAAAATCATGTCCGCAACTGTCATTTTGTCTTTTGGCCGCATGGGAAAATGTGAGACTAAAAGGCAATACTGATCAAACTCTGGCAATATGTACAAACTCGATGGCAATATCTACAAACTCGATAGGGATACCATTCGTAACAAATATGTATACAGTAATGACAATTGAAATATTATTGAATGTATTCCGGTCACATAAATTCAGTATACTTTCACTTTACTTTCGTGAACGAATTTTCTTTTGTGTCATATTTTCTTCTGAATGTCATATTTATAAAGAAATAAATCAATAGAGCTAGTGTAGATCTACAATAACGCCTGGAAATTAGGTCCAAATAATGATCCACTTGGAAATGATTTCCCAATCGGAAAGAAAGAACCGATATGGTCATAGTAACATCACATCTGTCGACCTTCACCTTGAAAATATAAACGCAAGAATAACGTTTTGAAATAACTGGGAACAAAGACAGTTCTGTTCAATTAAATAATTAGAAAAGCGTGGTTATAACATGGCCACAGTGGGCTTGATCTGCATACAGACTGTTAACCCAACTGGGATTGAAGAATAGCCCCAAATTGGGCCAACCTTTATTGCCTTCTGGAATATATTTTAATCTAAGAGATTTTGTCGCTTATAAATTATTGAAAATTACCTCAACTTTATATTAAAGTGTTTTAAAAAGCAAAGATAATCTGGTCCATGTCAGGATTTTCTGAATATTTTCACCGGCTTTTCTTTGATTTATAGATGGTCAAGAAGATCTATTGGAAACAAAAAATCCATTTGGTGAGTAGCAGCAGAGCAGTTTTCCTTCACGTGAAAAACCTTAACTGCATTTTTGAAATAACAGGGAAGGCAGTGAGTGGTGAAAACATATGGTCACTCTTAAGGTTTCGACGCAAGTAGATTATTAATAACTAATCGCACTTAATATTAAAGCGTTCCAAAATGCAAAGAAAAAATCTGGCCAATATTAGCGGATCGATGGATTATCCAAATATCTTAATTGGCTTTTTTGATGTACAGATGATTGAAAAATATAATATAACGACAAGGTTACTGATGTCACAAGGTGTGGCGTCTTTGATATGGTATAATTGAAACAAATGCATACCCGGTTCTATTAGTTCATATTCGTTACAGTATTCCGCTGTGATTAACTTTCGTACTCCTCTGGAATCTGTGTCTGCATTACCAAAGTAACATAGCTTTATGCAATTCAGGCAAACAGTAAAACAACTACAGTAAGTATATAAGCCATTAAAATATATGCTGACAACATAAAATATACCAATCCAAGAAGAGACCTGATATTGCACGTGCTACAGCTTTCATAGAAATAACGATTCATCCCACTTAAAATTTCATGAGTCGTGCCACCCGGCAGAAGACACGTCATCAGGTTATGACAATAGCACAAATGATACCAGAAGTGGTACACTTACCCGATATCTGATTTAAGTCCACGACGAGAATTAGATACAATAAGCTGTGTAATTTCCAGCTGATTTCTATTCTTGCCCATGATCCAGAAAAATATAATTTGTGCATATGTTTCAGCTGTGTGTTAATTCCAGCTGAGTTCTATTTCTGGACAAATAAAGTTCAGAGTAATCGAGTGTTAGACAAAAAAACCCCAAACAGTTGATCTCTATTCTGCCAATTTCTGGAAGTATATCCAAAGGGTTGGAACTTGGGATATTCCGGCATTGAAAAATAGTTGTGATGAAAGTTCAACTACGGCTCTAGCTACTACAATACTGGATGTTTTCGGAGCAAAAAGTTCAAATTACTTTGGGAAAAGTAGTATGGAATGACTATGTATATAAGGTCAGACTCAGCGCTGCCTATAGACTACAAATGTTGGATTTCCAACAATTTAAGACAGCAAGCGGTTTGTAAATTCAGGTCGGATTATATTCTGGCTACATTCACAAATGTTCAAATCCTCAACAAAAAAATACTGCTACAAAGGAGCCCACATTTCAAAAACAAGAAACCATAAATCTTTAGTACATAACAGACCATTGAACAACTTACTCACATGCACATAAAAACTCCTATCATACAAACAGGAGCAACAATGTGTCATGTCTCTCATTTACATATATACCAAAACTGAACAATCCATATCTCTTTACCAATGCAGCCTGTGTCTAAGTGTGTACCTACACCCTAACCTATCCCCTTTATCACGTTCCATGTACAATTTTGAAAATTCAAGGCTTCAACAGCCAAGTGAATCCATCAATGGGTCATCGGCAGGAAACCATCATGCATGTTTCGCAGCCTTTAATTCCCGGACATGCTATTTCTGTGATGGCGGCTGCTCGTCTTTCCCTTATATTTGGTAAAGACAACACACTTGAATTTAAAGAATGTAAGGACGTAAAACAACAGCAAATAATGTAAGACTAGTTCTTGTTTATAATGGCAAGACTTGCTGAAATTATATGAACTAGTATACGTACTTATACTGGGGAAAAATAGCAAAATTCCAGTATCAAATTATCCCCAGAAATTGATTTTGTATGGTTTCATGATCCTTCTCAGAAAGGGAACACCAAATGAACCTGACTGTCCAAAAGTTGAAAAAAAAATCAGAATTACAGTCTTGAATTTGACATGAACTTATGAACTTTATGTCTGCCCCCCCCCCCCCGAAAACCGACGGCTAATAAACAACACAGAAGGAGACGTATGCAGCATAAACATTCTTACAGTATGAAACCGTGAAAAAGAAAATTAGATTATAAACTTTAAGATACTTGTAAACGTTCTCAATTGCCAGGCGGGAAGTCAAAATATGAAAAATCCCTAAAAAGCAAACCTCTACAAAAACAAAATTGCAAAAAGCAAGGAAAAACGAACAAAAAGGTCGGGTCAGATGACAATTAAAATGCAAATATCGTTCTATAATCCCTTTACAAGACAGTAAAAAGGAAACAAAAAAGTAAATACTTCTAAATTTATGCATGAATATATATACTTCCCAAATGTAAGCATACATAACCTAACAAAGTTGAACATGGCTGAAATAAAGATGAATAAGCTGATCAATATGAACATGTCTAAATACAAGTTTCATTAACCTTAGTTACAAAAGTAACCATATCCGTTACCAATGGCATCTTAAAACCGTAATATTTTTATGCAGGCATTATGACATTTTAAGAGACAGATACCAATCCAAAGCACTGAATGTGTATCTATTAAGGTACATGGAATGGAACTGTATTGGCCAAACACTGATTGAACAATAATGAGTACTAATTGCACTGAAAACTATACAGGCATAATCTAAAACCTGGTCACTCCTGAAATCATGGCGGGGATAAACCATCTCCCTGGCCTCGTATGAATATAACATTTTCGCCCTAGATTGGGATAATAGATTGCTTGTTGATTGTTTACCCACATAGACACTACCACACTTCATATCAAACTGCCCAACAAAATGGCAATACACTTTTGGGGTGACATCAAATTTTTTTGCAAAACTATCTGTCTGTGGACATGATTCAGTGAACATTCCAGGTACAATTTTATATGTTCACATAGTGAGGAGCAGCAAAATTCCAAAGTTAATTATCCCAAGAAATGGATATCCTATTTATTCATGAATCTTCTCAGGAAAGTGAACACCAAATGAACCTGTCTTTCCAAAAGTTAAAAAACAGATAGACCGTCCTGCACTTAAACATGAACATATACATGTACTTATAATGTCAACACCCCCTCCCCCAAAATGACACGCAATACACACAATAAGAGTAAAATGCTGAAAGAGACATAAGCAACATAAACATTCTATCAGTAAAGAGCCCCGAAAAAAGGAAATAGAATAAAGAAGATACTTTTCCACCTTTTTAATTGTCAAATGGGAACCTAAAATATGGCAAAACCAAAAAAGGTCTAAAAATAATAATTCCATTACACTTTAATAAAAGTAAACGTACCCAATACCAATGTCACATTCAAACAGTTATATTTTCATGCAGGTATTATGACAGTTTAAACAGGATATCAGGATACCTGAACTGCAACTGTATTGGCCAAATGGGGAAATTAAACCCCAAGCCCAGTCTCATCAATTCATTGGACAATAATCAACATAAGTGCCCTTGAAACTATACAGGCATGATCTAAAACCTGGTCACTCCCGAAATCATGGCGGGGACAAACCATCTCCCTGACCTGGTAGTAATATAACGGTTTCGCCCTAGATTGGGATAATAGATAGCTGTTTACCTACATAGAAAAGACCACACTTCATATTAAACTGCCCAACAAAATGGTAATACACATTTGGGGTTAAATCACATTTCCATCAAACACCCTTTTTTTTGCAGAACCATCTGTCTGTAGACATGATTCAGTGCATATTTAGTTTTAGCAACCCACAATGAGCAACACATTCAACACTTCTTATTTGCCAAAATCATTTAAATACAAAAGTATTAAAAGAACATCTTGACAGCTCAAAATATTAACCATGTAAAACATCTGAAAAGAAAAGTGTTAAAAGTTCTATTACTTCAAAATGAGCAAAGAGGTATGATAAAAACATAAAAGCAGGAGAAAGGCAGTAAAATAATTAGAGGAAATGCACAAATAAAACCCATTATGAAATGTACAATGCAACCTTAAATACATGAAAGTACTAAATCCTTCACAAGTATAAAACTTGAGTCATTTACTATAACATAGGAGTCCACGTTTTAAAAACAAGAAAACCCCTAAATCTGCAGTAATGAAGATACTTTTAAACCTTTTTAATTGTTTAGTGGAAACCTAAAATATGGCAAAACCAAAAAATGTCTAACAATAATTGTTTCATTACACTTAAAACTAAACGAACTCAATACCAAAGTCATCTTAAAATAGTTATATTTGTATGCAGGTATCATGACAGTATAAAAACAAATATCAAGTCCCTAAGCACTGAATGTGCACCAATAAAAGTACCTGAAATGCAACTGTATTGGCCAAATGCTGAAAATTAACCCCAAGCCCAGTCTCATCAATTCATTACACAATAATCAATACTAAGTGCCCTTGAAACTATACAGGCATGATCTAAAACCTGGTCACTCCCGAAATCATGGCGGGGACAAACCATCTCCCTGACCTGGTAGGAATATAACAGTTTCGCCCTAGATTGGGATAATAGATAGCTGTTCACCTACATAGAAAATACCACACTTCATATTAGACTGCCCAACAAAATGGCAATACACATTTGGGACTAAATCACATTTCCATTAAACACCTTTTTTTGCAGAACCATCTGTCTGAAGACATGATTCAGTGCACATTTAGTTTTAGCAACCCACAATGAGCAACACATTCAACACCTCTTATTTGCCCAAATCATTTAATACAAAAGTATTAAAAGAACATCTTGACAGCTCAAAATATTTAACATGTAAAACATATGAAAAGAAAAGAAAAGTGTTAAAAGTCCTATTACTTCAAAATGAGCAAATAGGTATGATGAAACCATAAAAGCAGGAGAAAGGCATTAAAATAATTAAAGGAAATGCACAAATAAAATCCATTATGAACTGTACAATGGAACCATAAAACCATGAAAGTACTAAAATCCTTCACAAGTATAAAACTTGAGTCATTTACTATAACATAGGAGTCCACGTTTTAAACCCCCCCCCTAAATTTGCAGTAATGAAGATGCTTTTAAACCTTTTTAATTGTCAAGTGGCAACCTAAAATATGGTAAAACCAAAAAATGTCTAAAAATAATAGTTTCATTATACTTAAAAGTAAACGAACCCAATACCAATGTCCTCTTAAAATAGTTATATTTGTATGCAGGTATTATGACAGTTTAAAAACAAATATAAAGTCCCTAAGCACTGAATGTGCACCAATAAAAGTACCAGTACCTGAAATGCAACTGTATTGACCAAATGCTGAAAATTAACTCCAAGCCCAGTCTCATCAATTCATTGGACAATAATCAATACTAAGTGCCCTTGAAACTATACAGGCATGATCTTAAACCTGGTCACTCCCGAAATCATGGTGGGGACAAACCATCTCCCTGACCTGGTAGGAATATAACAGTTTCGCCCTAGATTGGGATGATAGATAGCTGTGTACCTACATAGAAAAGACCACACTTCATATTAAACTGCCCAACAAAATGGCAATACACAATGGGGATTGAATCACATTTCCATCAAACACCTTTCTTTTTGCAGAACCATCTGTCTGAAGACATGATTCAGTGCACATTTAGTTTTAGCAACCCACAATGAGCAACACATTCAACACTTCTTATTTGTCAAAATCATTTTATACAAAAGTATTAAAAGCACATCTGGACAGCTCAAAATATTAAACTTGTAAAACATCTGTAAAGAAAAGAAAAGTGTTAAAAGTTCTATTACTTCAAAATGAGCAAAGAGGTATGATTAAAACATAAAAGTAGGAGAAAGGCATTAAAATAATTAGAGGAAATGCACAAATAAAATCCATTATGAACTGTACAATGGAACCTTAAAAAAATGAAAGTACTAAAATCCTTCACAAGAATAAAATTTGATTTCTTTTACTATAACATAGGAGTCCACGTTTTAGAAACAAGAAAACCCCTAAATCTGCAGTAATGAAGATGCTTTTAAACCTTTTTAATTGTCAAGTGGGAACCTAAGATATGGCAAAACCAAAAAATGTCTAAAAATAATAGTTTCATTTTACTTAAAAGTAAACGAACCCAATACCAATGTCATCTTAAAATAGTTATATTTGTATGCAGGTATAATGACAGTTTAAAAACAAATACCAAGTCCCTAAGCACTGAATGTGCACCAATAAAAGAACCTGAAATGCAACTGTATTCGCCAAATGCTGAAAATTAACCCCAAGCCCAGTCTCATCAATTCATTGGACAATAATCAATACAAAGTGCCCTTGAAACTATACAGGCATGATCTAAAACCTGGTCACTCCTGAAATCATGGCGGGGACAAACCATCTCCCTGACCTGGTAGGAATATAACAGTTTCGCCCTAGATTGGGATAATAGATAGCTGTTTACCTACATAGAAAATACCACACTTCATATTAGACTGCCCAACAAAATGGCAATACACATTTGGGACTAAATCACATTTCCATCAAACACCCTTTTATATTGCAGAACCGTCTGTCTGAAGACATGATTCAGTGCACATTTAGTTTTAGCAACCCACAATGAGCAACACATTCAACACCTCTTATTTGCCCAAATCATTTAATACAAAAGTATTAAAAAAACATCTTGACAGCTCAAAATAATAAAAACATGTAAAACATATGAAAAGAAAAGAAAAGTGTTAAAAGTCCTATTGCTTCAAAATGAGCAAATAGGTATGATAAAGACATAAAAGCAGGATCAAGGCATTAAAATAATTAAAGGAAATGCACAAATAAGATCCATTGTGAACTGTACAATGGAACTTTAAAACCATGAAAGTACTAAAATCCTTCACAAGTATAAAAGTTGAGTCATTTACAACAACATAGGAGTCCACGTTTTAAAAACACCCCCCCCCCTTAATCTGCAGTAATGAAGATACTTTTAAACCTTTTTAATTGCTAAGTGGAAACCTAAAATATGGCAAAACCAAAAAATGTCTAAAAATAATAGTTTTATTACACTTAAAAGTAAACGAACCCAATACCAATGTCATCTTAAAATAGTTATATTTGTATGCAGGTATCATGACAGTTTTAAAACAAATATCAAGTCCCTAAGCACTGAATGTGCACCAATAAAAGTACCTGAAATGCAACTGTATTGGCCAAATGCTGAAAATTAACCCCAAGCCCAGTCTCATCAATTCATTACACAATAATCAATACTAAGTGCCCTTGAAACTATACAGGCATGATCTAAAACCTGGTCACTCCTGAAATCATGGCGGGGACAAACCATCTCTGACCTGGTAGGAATATAACAGTTTCGCCCTAGATTGGGATAATAGATAGCTGTTTACCTACATAGAAAAGACCACACTTCATATTAAACTGCCCAACAAAATGGCAATACACATTTGGGGTTAAATCACATTTCCATCAAACACCTTTTTTTTTTGCAGAACCATCTGTCTGTAGACATGATTCAGTGCACATTTAGTTTTAGCAACCCACAATGAGGAAAACGTTCAACACCTCTTATTTGCCCAAATCATTTAATACAAAAGTATTAAAAGAACATCTTGACAGCTCAAAATATTTAACATGTAAAACATCTGAAAAGAAAAGAAAAGTGTTAAAAGTCCTATTACTTTAAAATGAGCAAATAGGTATGATAAAAACATAAAAGCAGGGGAAAGGCAGTAAAATAATTAGAGGAAATGCACAAATAAAATCCATTATGAACTGTACAATGGAACCTTAAAACCATGAAAGTACTAAAATCCTTCAAAAGTATAAAGCTTGAGTCATTTACTATAACATAGGAGCCCACGTTTTAAAAACAAGAAAACCCCTAAATCTGCAGTAATGAAGATACTTTTTAACCTTTTTGTCAAGTGCGAACCTAAAATATGGCAAAACCAAAAAATGTCTAAAAATAATTGTTTCATTACACTTAAAAGGAAACGAACCCAATACCAATGTCATCTTGAAATAGTTATATTTGTATGCAGGTATTATGACACTGTAAAAACAAATATCAAGTCCCTAAGCACTGAATGTGCACCAATAAAAGAACCTGAAATGCAACTGTATTGGCCAAATGCTGAAAATTAACCCCAAGCCCAGTCTCATCAATTCATTGGACAATAATCAATTCTAAGTGCCCTTGAAACTATACAGGCATGATCTAAAACCTGGTCACTCCTGAAATCATGGCGGGGATAAACCATCTCCTTGACCTGGTAGGAATATAACAGTTTCGCCCTAGATTGGGATAATAGATAGCTGTTTACCTACATAGAAAAGACCACACTTCATATTAAACTGCCCAACAAAATGGCAATACACATTTGGGGTTAAATCACATTTCCATCAAACACCTTTTTATTTTGCAGAACCATCTGTCTGTAGACATGATTCAGTGCACATTTAGTTTTAGCAACCCACAATGAGGAAAACGTTCAACACCTCTTATTTGCCCAAATCATTTAATACAAAAGTATTAAAAGAACATCTTGACAGCTCAAAATATTGAACATGTCAAACATCCTTAAAGCAATTAAAAGTGTTAAAAGTCCTATCATTTCTTAATGAGCAAATATGTATGCTAAGAACATGAAATATACAAGACATTAAAATAATTCAAGGCAATACACAAATAGAATCCATTATGAACTGTATAATGAAATCTTAAAAACATACAAGTATTAAAATTCTTGACAAATATAAAACTTCAAACTGAAGCCATTTACTATAACATGGGAGTCCATATTTTACAAACAAGAAAATCCTAAAATCTGCAGTACATAACACTCTTTTATGCCACTTATTGACATACAGATAAAGCTCCTTTCATACAAACAGTAGCAGCAGTGTCATTTCTCTAATGTACATCTGAACCAAAAAATACAAAACAAAACAACCCAATCTTTGCATACCTTTACCAATCGAGCCTATTTAAGTCATTGGGTCATCACCGGAACACCATCATGCATGTTTTGAAGTATTTAATTCATGGACATGCTATTTCTGTGATTGCGGCAGCGATTTTCTTTCCCTGATAGTTGGCAGAGACAACCCACTCGAATTTGAAGAATGTAAGAACATGAAATAGCAGCAAATAAATAACCAAATAATGAAAGACAAGTTCTTTCTTACAATGGCAAGACTTGCTGAAATTATGTGAGCTACTATATGTACCCCATATTGGAAAAAGTAGGAAAATTCCAATATTCAATTATCCCGAGAAATGGATATCCTATTTGTTCATTAATCTTCTCCGGAAAAGGAACACCAAATGAACCTGACTGTCCAAAAGTTGAAAACCAAAATGACCGTCCTGAACTTGAACATGAACCTGTACTTACAATGTCAACACCCCCTCCCCCCAAAAAAAGGGAGACGCAAAAAAGAACAGAGCCGAATGCTGAAAAAGACATATGCAACATAAACATCCTATCAGTAAAGAGACCTGAAAAAAGAAATAAGGTGATGAAGATACTTTTAAACATTGTCATTTGTCAAATGGGAACCTAAAATATAACAAAACCATAACGTGTTTAAAAATAAGTTGCATTACAAATCGTACCCAATACCAATTTCATCCGAAAACTGCAATATTTTTATGGAGGTATTATGACACTTTAAAAACAAATACCAAGTCCCCGAGCTCTGAATGTACATCATTAAAAATACCTGAACTGGAACTGTATTGGCCAAACACTGAAAATGAACCCCAATGCCAGTTTCATTAATCCATTAGACACTGATGGGTGCTCAGTTCACTTAAAACTTTACACGCATAATCTAGAACCTGATCACTCCCGAAATAATGCCGGGAATTATACAAAATATTATAAGAAAATGTTGACAGCGGAATATTTTAAGACATGTAAAGCGTCTTAAAAGCTAATGAAAGTGTTTAAGTCCTGTATTTCGAAATGGGCAAATAAGTATGATATACCTAAAGGCATGAAAAGTTTCCACATGCATGAATGAACCATTAAGACTTAAAAAAAAGTCATACAAATAACCTGCGGCAACAACTCTAAAACAGCACCCTCCAAACATACAAATGGTAAAATCTGGGAAGATTTTAAAAGTGATTTTCTACTTTATAGGAGCTAACATTTTAAAAACAAGAAAACCATAAAATTATTAGTACATGAGAGACTTTTTCAAACAACTTACCCACGTACACATAAAACTCCGATCATACAAACCGCAGGATCAGTTTTGTCTTGTCTCCCATGTTCATCTGAACCAAACAATAAAAAATGGCGCAATCCAATCTCTCTGCACTCCTTTACCACAGCAGCGTCTGTCCATTTCAGTGCAGGTATGAATGGTCCTTTAAAAACAGATACAAAGCCCCAAAGCAATATGCACTAATTAAAGTACCTAATACTGAACTGTATTGGCCAAAGATAAAAAAAAACATTGCAATGTTTAAAAGCTATACACAGATAAAATCTAGCATTAACTGGAAACAGCATCTTCAAACTAAAAGTGTTATAATCCTTCATAAAAATAAAACTTAAAAAGTCACTTACTGCTGCATAGTAAGCTCACATTTTAAGAAGAAGAAAACGAAGTAATTGGCAATACATGTCAGCCATTAACATAAAAAAAAAAAGAAACAACCAAAAACGGGAAACCTTTTCTTTTGGATAATGAAACAGTACAATTCTGACAGTAAAAAAATTGGATAAGGTTTTAGTTCAAAGTTGAATGGATACCTACTTAAAGTTAATTTTTTTTTCATGTATAAAAACTTTAAACAGCCAAAAAATTGGAATCAAGCACTGTTTAAAAAAAAAGGTTTTTGAAGAGCATTATGAGTTCTTTCATTTGCCACTATGAACTAAATCTGATTCTATATTTGAAATTACATTTTAAATTTTATGAAAACTGAATTTTAATTTAACTTCAATTACATCAAGAGCGATATCAAAATATTATAGTCAGCATCAGAATCAAAATTGATGTTAACTTTACTTCCAGAAAATATATACTTTAAGGGTATTAGATGATAGCCTGAGAGAAAAATTAAACATTTACACGTGAGTCAAAGTACACCACGCCCTAAAAAACAAAGGTTTCACATTTCACAAATCAAGATCCGTTTACCATTGACGTGATGCATACGACACTTTTTGACTGTTTTCCTACATGCACAAACTGCAGGCAAATCAAAACCAGTATAACCAGTACATATAATTGATACATATGATTACGAGTAGCAACCAATTTTATGTTAAATATTTTACTTACATCGTATAAGCTTGAGTTGAGTAGGTTTTTTAAAAAACTGTATTTCTTTGTTGAAAGTCACGGTAAAAAAAAAAAAAGCCTCCTCAACAGGTCATGTTAACCAGCTATAGAGACCACGTTGGATCAGAAACGTTCACATAATCAAAGCACCTGCAAATCTCGTAACGGTAACCACTTCGTTATTTTTATTTTACTTCTCCAACATTTGACAATATTTTGGAAGATGAAACGTAAAAGTGTCAAATATGACAAAATAAATATTTGCCGCGCAAAAAAACAAAAACAAAACCGAAGTGGTTACCGTTACGGTAGCTGGCAGAATTTGCAGATTTTGCTATTTTATTTTTGCAAATCAGTCAATGCCACCATTGTGCTTCGGCCACGTCCAGCAGTCTTCGGTTAAAAGTGGGGCAACTACTTCTCCTTCAGCCCGCCACCTGCAGCGTAGGTAATCTGGGACACCAGTGTTAATTTACTCAAAATGAACATATATTCATAACATTTATATCTGGAGATATATAATATATATATACTCATACTTTTAATGTATACACATGTTACTGAAGTTGCTTCTTGGAGCTCCTAGTCTGTGTATTGCGACCTGCATAGCTTTTCTGTATTTTGTATTGTTCTGTGTGTCTTGTATATACATTGTGTGTCTCCGTGTCTGGAGAACCCCTCGATTAGTCGATTTGTGTACTATTGGGCTATCCAGTGTGAAATAAATATGTTTCAACTAAACTAAAAGTCTGGGTGCCTGAAGAAACTGCAATGCATATATGCAGCTGTGACATAAGCTCCAAATGTGTAATGGCATGTTAACAGTGTGGCCAAGTTGGTGAAAAGTGTTGCAGAATGATATAGGTAGACATGTCTAGCTTTGACCTTTCAAGGTCATTCTGTTTCAAAAAAGACAACACCAGATGAAAGCTTATATGTCATTTCCTGCTCATGTTGAATTGTAACTATGGCCCCAAAGTGCACCGTTTTCCGTACACAGAGATTCTCATGCTGTGTGACCTTGCTTTGACCTTTCAAGGTCACTCAAGGTCAGAAAGACAGAATGGCATCTCTGTCTATAATAGTGTTGAAAATATTCAAGACTGAAATTTTGTTAATAGCTTTGAAAATATTCAAGATTGAAATTCTGTGTATTCCCCTAATTTGCATAAATTTAAATGTTACAACCTTGGCTCATGGTTCATTGGATACCTTTTATAGCACAAACCTATGTATTGAAGTTGGAATGGCGTCTCTATCTAATTTTGAAGATATTCAAGATTTAAATTTTGTGTATTCACCTTATGTGCATAAATTCAAATCTTACAATTTTGGTTCATGGTTCATTGGATGCGCCTATAGCAGAAACCTATACGCGGAAGTTAAAATCGCATCTCTATCTGTAATATTTTTGAATATATTCAAGATTTAAATTTTAGGTAATCATCTAATTTGCAAAAATTCAAATTCTACAAGTTTGGTTCATGGTTTATGGCTACACCTCTATCACAAACCTATATATTGAATTCGGAATGGCATCTCTATCTATTATAGTGTTGAAGATATTCAACATTTAAATTTCCAAAGTGCCTTAATTAGCATAATTTAATATTTTACAACTTTTGTTTACTGTCCATTAGATTGGCAGATGTCACAAACCTATATGCTGAACTTTGAATTTTGTATCTATCTATAATAGTTTTAAAGATATGGAGCTTTTAAAATTTTACTTTGCCCTAATTTGCAAAATTTTGAGCATCAGGACTATTCCAAATCAGAGAGACAACTTCACTGCTAGGTGCATTACCATGCCAAGTTGAAACAGTGTAGCTTGCACGGTGTCAGAGAAAAGTTCCCGACAAATTTGGTGGAAAGAAAGAAAGAAAGAAAGAAAGAAAGAAAGAAAGAAAGAAAGAAAGAAAGAAAGAAAGAAAAAGAAAGAACAAAATGTTGGTACCCAGATATAAATAGACAAATACAGGCATTATCAGTGACAACGACGGAATAGCGAGGCTGCCTTGAAGGGCCGACACATCTCAGTCGAGTTGCAAAGGCCTGAGTTGCAGTACTCATAAATAAGTAAATATTAAATAAGTAAGCAAATCTAATTCTTCAGACAATTGACAGGCAGGCCCGGGGTATGTGTGGGTATGCATAACTGCATACTGGCATATGCATGGGCAAATGCCGCTATAGGAAATAACTTCTGAACGTGGGTATCCAGGTATATTATATGACGTACACCACATTTGTGCATATGTATGCCTGAATTTGAACGCAACCAAATATAAGTGCGTGTAAAAAAGGGCTTAAGAGCCCCAGCTGCAACACAAGCACTATAATACCCTCCCCCTCCCCCCCCCCCCCCACACACACACACTGACATTCAGAATCGTTCAACATGGCTAATGACAGGAAGACAACTGTGATCTCCGACACCTACATGCCTTTATTTAGAATTTTCATTAAGTGTCCCATTCAGTGTGTGCCAATACAGTCTCTTCAAGGGAAACTGTCAATGTAACGGAATCAGAGAAACAAATTTCGATAGAACTTTTTAAAAAAATTCATGAATATGCCAGAACTAATGTCCATAAGAACTCCCAACAGAGTGGTGTCCGCATGGAACAGTGCCTGAAGACGCCGTCTCTGCTGCCTCCTTCAACGGTTTTAAAGACGAATTTGACAGCCCCACCTGACGGTTGAGGGGTTCATCCAACCAAGTAACCAAGTCTACCGAAAAGAGAACAGGCGCATGACAGCGAAAAGAAGGAACGAAAAAAAAAAGAAGATGCATGTGAAAAACTTACTGTATCTTTCAACCCTGGACTTCTTAGGGTGAACCAACGCACGATGGGCAACTAAAAAGAATAGAATAACAGAATAGAATACAAAGTAATCTTGTAAAATGAAGGCCGTAAGGCCTGTAGGGTCCCGATTTATCACGAATTTAAAGTGTCAATAATGAATAAACTTATGATTAGTGCTCATAAGTAGAGTGTCTGTAGACAAAATCAACATGATTTGCCAAGAGTCAGTCAGGTATTTCAAACTGTTTGTTGATCCAAAATTTATCTAGACAAGACTTGAATTGATTTACTGTTTGAGAATTAACTATATTGTCCGGCAGACTATTCCAGTCATTTATTACACGAATACTGAAAGTATGATTTCTGATATCTTTTCAAGAAGATCCTTTGATGAATATTAAAAGCACTGCAGCATAACGCAGTACATGCAATACACACAAAATCCATCAGACGGAAATTCACTTCATATTTTAGGCCTTTTTATGCCAACAACAATTTAATGTTCTTTCTTTTTCTCTCTATCTTTCCTTCAACTTTATTTCGCACTAATCTGACTTCCAAGAATTGAAAACCACCATGCCACATTTCCCTTACATTGGTTTAGCAGCCCTTACCACAAACTCCAGGTTGTGATCAACGTGAACCATAGCTTACAACCCTGGTTACCTTTAACCGGGACTTTACTGGCTACCTGTAGTTAATCATTGCTTAAGCTGAAATCACTGATCACAGCTTGACCAGGACTTGCGCAACTGGGATTTTTTTTTTTTTGCGTATGGCTATCCCACCCACCCACAGGCCACACCTGCAATCTTTATTCTTTCCCTTTATATTGTTTCCTGGATAATATTATTCATCTCGACCTTGGATAAAAAAAATGAAGAGGAAAAACAAATCGACTGCTTTTCGATTTAGTGGTGTGGATGGAAACTGGATTCCCGGATTTTTCCTGTCTTTTTCATTATCTAGAGCAAGACGTTCAATAGCATTCACAACAAAACTGTCAATAAATAAGTAAAGGTGCTTACCAGTCCCAGGTGTGCAAAATTTTGATAATTTTCCTGGATTTTGTTCAAATGCATCTTCGCACAAATATGAACAATGTCTTTGGTGACTTTCCATTGGTTTGAGCGCGTGAAATGGCGCGAGTGTTTTATATACCAGAGAGCCTGCCGGGTCACGTGTTTTTTTTCGACAGGTAACCCTTCCATGACCAAACCACAATGAACCAACAAATTTCACCAGTCAATATCTGGTTGATCATTGGTACGCCACGGCAACTTTTTGACATAAACAAATCCCTCTCATCGGATTTTTTCCTTCACGCGATAAGTAAATTTACGTCTTTTGCTAAAACCCCATTGCTTATTGTCTGGAAAAGAAGGGGTTAAACAGTTATGTCGCCCAATTGAATCTAAGCTGCTTTCTGATTGGCCTTCTCCGAAACAAAACTGAAGAATGAAAATGTTACTACATAATTACCTGACACTTTAATACCACTATCATTCGTTTAAGAGGCAAAGTCCTGTCAGTTTTTTTTCTTGTCATTTAATCCATACCTGTACTTTTTTGCATGAACACAAAATACAATCATACCATAATATTGCAGAATTTGTCATGATTTGCCTGCGAAGCAAACTGCAGCACAATTTGGTTATACTATCCCTTTCACGTGCACAATCTTGATTCCACAAAACGTCTTTTTGGCAGAATTTTTTGTAGCAATGTATCTCATCTCTGAAAGCAGTACATGTGTTATGTAAACACCTTCAAGAATTTGTATGACAAGTATTATTTTGGCATGTAACCTGGTTTAATTTGTGCATATTATGTATCTACAGTTATCTAGTTGTTACTTTGAGATGTGTACGTATATATTCATGTACAATCATATTCACGGAAATAAATGAACTACGTAACGGACTTATTTTCAACCAATCAAAAAATAAATTTATTCAATCGTAACGTCCTTTATTTAATCGATTAAATTTTTGTCCTTAAACTCCGCTCAACTGGAGGTAATCACGCTTTGAATATCAAAACTGATTTAAAAGTAATTGTGTGACAGTAATAATAAAGATAAAGTGCCTGAATTTTCATTTGTTTGTGCTCTATTACCCGGAAGAGTTCATTAAAAATTTTTCAGAACTAGATGAAACGGTGTTCAAGTTTTAAGCATAATTTTGCCAGATTTGAGCATAATTTCGCCAGATGTCACTTTGTTTTGTCGACATCCTGTTACTTTATCAACCGGCTGTGACTAAATATAAATTGCTGCCCAAAGTTCTTTATTCAGACTGGGAGACGGTGACTACCGGCGGCATTTTTTGTGTATTGTGCATTCAAGCTCATTCACTTATTTCTTTCATTCCTAGTATCAATTATTTGTTTTGATATTACAAGGGCATGGCAAATAATATTGCTGGGAGTTTACGCGTGGACCAACGTCGAACAAATACTTCAGTCATTGCATTGTTTTGCCAATAGCCTGCAAGAATTAGGACAAAGTAATGGCCAGTTGCACGTGTTTTTGGGTCAGGCTTCACTAAATTCCGGTGAGCGGGTAACCGACATGATAATTATGTGTACCCTCGGTTGGCATTCACAGTTTTTTGGAAGCCTAACCCATACCTGAAGCAATGTCAACCATGCAAATCAATCGCATCGTAGTCTTCACATTTTTCAGTGACACAATAATCAAGTTCACCCACGGCTGATTGGTGCATGGTTTTGAAGCCACCGGTCAACTCAATGTCATAATAGCTCTTACAGAAGCATTTCTTTCTTCTAATGATATTACTAGCAACTACGATCTCCCGGGCTATTACCCGATCATAAGACGTGACCGCCCTGGGAGAGCGGGGGGCGGGCTGACCTTGTACGTTTCCCGGGCGTTAAATGTTAAGCGCCGACAGGACCTTGAAAACCCCGATATTGAAATTCTTTGGTCAAAAATTCGTTTTCACAACAAGAAGTTTCTTTTGGCAGTAGTATACAGACCGCCGAACTCTCCCGTCTCATTCTGGGACAAGCTCCAGGAGAGTCTAGATCTGGCCCGAGCAACAAGGATACAAAATGTTGTAATTGTGGGTGATCTGAATGCGGATCGCAGAACTAACCCTGGTAAAAAATTAATAAGTTTATGTTCGACGAATTATTTAACTTTGCACATCTCTGAGCCCACTCGTATCACTGAAACCACCTCGTCATGCCTAGACCAGATTATTACAAATATCCCAAATTATATTTGTAATATATCTATTCTGCCACCACTTGCGAATTGTGACCACTGTATGATAACTGCAAATTTTTTATTCCGTATTAAAAAAGACCCACCTTATGAGAGGTTTATCTGGGATTACAAGAAAGCTAACTTTCAAGACTTTCACCTCAAATTAGATCAAATAAACTGGGACGCATGTTTTGAGACGGACAATATAAATACTGCTTGTCATTTATGGACGAGTACTTTCCTTAACGTGGCACGAAACTCAATCCCAAACAAACTATTACTGTCAGACGTGACGATGCTCCGTGGTATAATTCAAAACTACGTATGCAAAAACGTAAAATGTTTCGAATCCATACGAGGGCCAAAACGAAAGATAATGCCCACACCTGGAGATATTACCGCCAACTCAGAAATGCATATATTGACAGCCGAAGGCTGGCAGAAGAAGATTATTACAATAAACAATGTGAAGAAATTAACAATGCTAAAGCCACAAGTAAGGGCTGGTGAAGGAACGTAAAGTGTTATATGAAGGACAACTAAAAGCCCCTTATTAGCTCTATAGAAAAGGACGGCATCATATACTCAGATAATGCATCAAAAGCGGAAATCATCAACTCCTGTTTTTTTAGATAATGCTAAAGTAGATTCGTCAGGATTTCCTCATTTAGAAAATCCTCATTCTGAAAAAACTTTAAGTAGTCTGGTAATAACAGAAGATCATGTTTTAGACATATTAAAAAGCCTTGACACAAGTAAAGCTAGCGGTCCCGATGGTCTCAGTCTCAGTGTTGAAAGAGGCTGCACCTTGTATTGCAAATTCTCTATGCAAACTCATAAATTTATCAATCACAAAAAGCATATTTCCCTCTGAGTGGAAGAAGGCAAACGTGACGCCAATTCACAACGGCGATAGCACAAACGACTGTAACAATTATCGTCCGATATCTTTAATAAGTTGTGCTGGCAAAGTTATGGAAAGGGCCATCTTCAAACATGTGTTTAACTTTTACCGGGATAATTTAGTTATCACAGACAAACAATCAGGTTTCACGCCAGGGGACGGGGCAATAAATCAATTAATATATTTATACCATCAGTTTTGTAAAGCAGTCGACGAACAAAAAGAAGTACGGGTTGTATTTTGTGACATAACTAAAGCATTTGATAAGGTGTACCACAAAGGACTCCTCCACAAACTATCGAAATCTGGTATTTCTGGTCAATTATTATCTTGGTTTCGAAATTATTTAAATAATAGAATGCAACGAGTTGTTATAAATGGAGATCCTCCAGCTGGGGCAACATCAATGCTGGAGTTCCCCAAGGTTCTGTTTTGGGGCCCTTACTTTTTCTCATTTACATTAATGACATAGTTGATATTATTCATACAAATGTTCGCTTGTTTGCGGATGACACCACACTTTATGTTAAACTCAACGACCCTGTAACAGCTAGCAATGAAATGAATTCTGACTTGCAGGCTCTCTCCGAATGGGCCCGTGACTGGCTTGTAACGCTAAACCCAGGTAAAACCAAAGAAATGTTACTTAGTAGGAAGCGTCACATTGTACATCACCAGGATTTGGTGTATAAGGGAATAGTCATTGAAAAGGTTCAGGAACACAAGCATATTGGTCTGGTTCTCAAATCTGACTTATCATGGTCAGCTCATGTTAAGATGATAACAACAAAAGCCATGAAGATGGTATGCGTTTTGCATAGCCTTCAGTACAAATTGAACAGACATGCACTTGAAACCCTTTACTTTTCTTTTATTCGCCCAGTGTTGGAGTATGGTAACATAGTCATGTGTAATGGCACACGACCAGATGAAACTGATCTAGAAAATGTCCAATTAGCAGCAGCTCGAGTTGTTACAGGGGCGCGTAGATTCACTAGTCATTCTAAATTGTATGAAGAAACAGCATGGGAAACTTTGGCTCCAACGTAGGGATAAACAAAAGCTAATATTGATGTATAAAATTGTAAATGATATTGCCCCTAATTATCTTAAGGAACTACTACCTGAAACAGTCCAAAATAGAGTAAGATATGGTGTTCGGTCCCATTCTAAATTTACCCACATAAAAGCCCGAACAAACATCTATGGCGATTCGTTTTTTCCGTCAGTCGTACGTCTTTGGAACAGCCTGCCTATTGAAACAAGGAAATGCGAATCGCTGCAAGAATTCAAATCCAAAATCAATAGTAACAAGGATAAAGCAAACGAATTTTTTTATGCTGGAGGTAGAAAAATTAATGTTATACTAGCTAAATTGCGGATGGGCTGCAGCGATCTATAGACTGACCTGCATAAAATAAGGGTAGTCGAAACACCGACTTGTGTCTGCGGCCTAGGAAACGAAGATGTATTTCACTACTTTTTCGAATGTCCCCGTTACTCTGTACAGCGTAGTATCTTTCAAACCGAAATCATCCCCCATGCTCAATTTACATGCAAAACGTTGCTGTATGGACCCATCAATTGCCCTAAACAAGTAAAATCAAAGATTTATGATGCGGTTATCGCCTACGTCAAAGACGCAAATCGGTTTCCTTAATAACTGTCATGGGAACAATTCTGTTTAGCTAGCCATACTATACCTATCTGTCCTGTCAAATTGATGTCAACTTCTCTTTGTATGTCCTTGTACATGTATTGTCCTGTTATACCTGTATTTGCACCCTCTCTTCACTGGATTGTACTTCACAGCTTTTCTTCTTTTTTTTCGCGAGAGGGGTTCATTTAGGCTTTGCCTGCTCCCCAATCGTTTTTGGAAATAAAATATGTTTAAACCAACTCAATGTTGACGCCAGGTTAACAAAGGGGTTGGTGGTTTATACAGGGTTTTAACAAAATAAAGTTACACAACAATTTGTTGAAGCCACACTCCCGTGATTTGTTTAACCCTTTTCTCCTTGGTCCATGTTCCTGTCCTTGTTAAGCTTTGGTTTCAAGTTTATGACGTTGCCCATATTTTCAGGGCGGTTTTTGTGTTTTTAAGTTGTAATTGGCCAGTTCCACACGTTTTTGTTAACATTTTGAGAGTTTAGAGACAGAACTTTGCTACCCACCATCCAAAAGCGTGACTTTATTGGAGCACAAACAAAAGTTGCTGAATTTTTTATGTATGCAAATTAGAGGCACTTGAAAAGTTTAAATGTTGAACATAGTAATCCCACTTTAATTCATAGATTTTTTTGTATAGGGGCATAGAATGAACCACAAACAAAAGCTGTTTAATTATAATTTATCGTAATTTGGAACGCTTGAAAACTTTAAATGTCGACTATCTTAAAAACTGTACCAGGTAGAAGTGCCATTCCAATCTCAATTTATGGGTGTGCTATAGAAGCGTCTAAATAACCACTAGCAACAGTTGTAGAATTATAATTTATGCTGGCTAGGGGCACTTGAGAAGTTTAAATGTTGAATACCTTCAAAGCTATTTTAGGTAGAGGTGTCATTCAACAGACAACTTATATATGTGTGTGCTTTAGGTGTATCCAATAAACCACAACCAAAAGTTCTATAATTTTAATTTATGCTAATTAGGAGAATACATAAAATTAATCTTGAACACCTTCAAAAGTATTATAGATAGAATTGTCATTCCAACTTCAATTGATAGGCTGGTAATATAATTTTGATTTATGCTAATTAGGAGAATACACAAAATTAAATCTTGAACACCTTCAAAAGTATTATAGATAGAGGTGTCATTCCAACTTCAATTGATAGGTTGGTGACATAGCTGCGTCCAGTAAAATATGAACTTAAGTTGCAACATTCAAATTATGCAAAATCACAACATTTAAATCTTGAATATCAAACTTCAAAATTGTTATAGATAGAGATGCCATTCAAAAATTAAATCTTGAACACCTTCAAAAGTATTATAGATAGAATTGTCATTCCAACTTCAATTGATAGGCTGGTAATATAATTTCCCATTTCAGCTAGGCGACTGGGGCCAAAGGTTGTAGGTTCGAGTCCCGCTCGTTCCGAACATAATATATATATTTTCGGCATTTCCTTAATGCTGGTGGATTTTATTCCCCGATTCTGGAAATAAATGCCGACTCAGTAAATATATACTGCATTACCGTGTTGATATGGCACTCGCACATAACTACCTCCACTGAACCATTCTTTTTGGGAATGGGGATTTGGTCGAGTGGATATGTGCGTTTCCCATTTCAGCTAGGCGCCTGGTGCCAAAGGTTGTAGGTTCGAGTCCCGCTCGTTCCGAACATAAAATTCAAACTTCAGTTGACAGGTTTGTGAAATATAACAATGTAGCAATGAAGCATGAATTATACGTTGTGGCAATTTCAATTTATGCAAACTAGGCAAATACACAAAATTTACATCTTGAACAACGTCAGAACTATTATAGATAGAGGTACTATTGCAACTTCGATTTATAGGTTTGTGACACAGCTATTTTGTTTATGTGTCTTTTGATCACTTCAGAGTAAAAAATATATTTGCAGGAGTCAGATAAATGCTGAAAAGGTAATCTTTAAAAGTTTTTTTTTTTTGAGGCAAAGAGACTGATTTGCTGACAAGCAAATTAAAATTTTGCTAGTTACATCTTGTCTTTGTTTATGTAACGGAACTAAGAATTTGTGTTACTGCTATGTCTAATGATGCTTTTGTCTTACTCATATTACTGGTGTATAAGTTGTGTTGACATGGTGTACAGTTGACAAAAATGTTAATGTAACGGAACTAAGAATTGGTGTTACTGCTATGTCTAATGATGCTTTTGTCTTACTCATATTACTGGTGCATAAGTTGTGTTGACATGGTGTACAGTTGACAAAAGTGTTAATGTAACGTCAAAGTGTGTGGTGGTACTAAAGCCTAGTGTATGACTGACAGAAACATAATAATGCTTGTTGTGTGGTTGACACATAAATTAAAAGTGGTTTATGGATTACAAAAAATTAAAAAAAAAAAAAAAAAAAAAAAAAAAAAAAAAAAAACCCTGACCTCGGTGTGTTGTTATCAATGTTATGATTTAATATTACATTATTGTATCAGTTGTTTGATCCTGCCAAATTTCAAATCACGTTAAAATGTTTCAACATTGATACCTATATTTTCAGGGTCAGCCAATCACGTAAGAACCGGCACTGACAGCGCACAAACCGTTATAAATAACATCTCAAATACTATGACGCACCGTCATGTTGTCAACAAGAAGGCCAACAATATGATTTAAGACTTGAAAGATGATGAATTGGTGTTGAATCACTTCTATTGTGCTACTCACCCTAAGTTTACATTTACTCAAGAATGTGTGAAAGTTAAAAAACAGTAGGAAGATGAACATAATATGAAGGTGACTAGATTGTTCATTCACAGAGAAGTGTCACAGACACATACTGTCGTGAATGCTGTTACCAAAATGTTACGCCAAGACCCAGGTGTACCAGGTGATAGTCAACTGTTTTTGAAAGAAAGAGGCATTGAAAGCAAGTTGATAGAGACAGAAATAGGAAATGGATTCTACATCTATTTTCATAATGCAGCAGGGGTGATTTATTTGAAAGATCATTATAGTGGAATATATGACTAAAGTGTGGGGAGCAAGCAACAGACTGTTGCAGGCAGTAGCACGTGACTTTTTGCCGGACGCTTTGATGGTTACCATGACAGCAACAGGCCTTGTAGGGAAGATAATTACATAGGGCCATGGCTGAAGTACACAACTGAAATAGGCCGGTACAGGAGATGAACAACTTTTATGTAAGTGTGGTAGAAAAGCTGACAGAGTGGGAGAGTGATCCTACACAAATCATGAATGGTACAGCGAGACTATGTTGGGTGTCAATCTGAGGAAAATCACGCAGTGCTGCAACATCTCATAAAATTTACTCTTGGCGATGAAAGTGTGTCAAATATTCTCAAGAAACCGTGTGCAGAAATGTTTAGTGTGTATCATAGGCAATCAAGAGAACAGCTTCCTGGTGGTAAATATGCCATTCCGGATGACACCCTCATCAAGCAAGCTGCCTCTTACAGTTCAAACAACATTAGTGGTGAGCTGGTGTTTGCCTTGCTTGATGTCTCCATAAAGAGAGCACCAGCCAAGATGGACTTTCATGAGGCCCACATTGTACACTCTAAAAAATAAAACTGCAAAATGACTGGCTGAACTTCAGGGTAGTGATCCGTCTGAAGTTATAACTATGGCTCGAAAGGAAGCCAGGTAAGAATTGAATTTGTCACGTCACAAAGAAAAAGACATTCTGGCAAATAAATCTGAACTGCTGAAAGACAAAAGATTAAAAAGGGCTGAAAAGTCAGAGCGCAGTAGGGTCTTGAGAAATAATACTACATGGTTTGAACAGTAATGGTGGTCTACGGACCAGTTTTGCACAAATGGAAAATTAACTGAAAAACAACAACATGAAAACAGACATTGTAAAAAAATGCTTTTAAGCACCAAATTAAAGTTATGAAAACATTCCTCGGACAGACCCACGGAGATGCATCGATTTTTGCATTTAGCAGAAACAAAAAGCAACTGACGGTGAAAGAACTGACTAAAAACTTGGGAAGTCTGTTGCTATAAAATAAAATCTCAGATGATCGAGATATTGTACATATACATGACTGCTTGGTAGATCTCAAGGTGTTCGAACACAAATACATTACCCATAGACGGGTTGAAGAATATGGACACGAAAGATGATATAATAGATATATTTATACCATAGCAGATGATTGACAAGAACTAGAGTACTGTGTGAAGTACTATGATGAAGGCACTAAAGAAACTGTGCACTAGAATATGACGAACTGCTTGCATATCTTAACAACAGGGCTGTATGAACAGCCCATGCTCAGCTGACCTAGACATTCATCACACTTGCAGCTCTGTGAACTTGGGATACGATCAAGGTCATCCATGTACAGAGTAAGTCTGACCTTTCTAGAAGAACACTAAAATGTGCTGCATCAAGGTCCCAGTTCAAGTAGTTCTCAAGTTATAGTGAAGAGTAAAATTCATGCATGTTGCACTGTGACCCCAGAAACGAGGTCAAGGTCACTCATGTACTGTCTAAGCACGACCTTCATAGAGAAACATTAACATGTGCTAAATCAAGGTCCTAACTCAAAACATATCTCAAGTTATGAAGTGAACAGTAAATTTCGTGTCAGTTGTCCTGTAACCTGGTGAATAAGGTCAAGGTGCAAACATCACTGGAGCATGACCATTTGCACAAAATATGTAGACACTTATAAAAGGTACTTGCCTACCAAGTTTGGCACAAATCTGGCCAAAATTATTGAAGTTATAACCATTACAAGAAATTCCCATTTTAAACTTTTTTAAAGATTTTCGAAAAAATCATAAAAAATCCAAAAATCAGTGGAGCGTGACCATTTGAACAAACTTGGTAGAGACCTACCCAAGCTACATTGCCACCAAGTTTGAAGTAAATCTGACGGACAGTTTCTTAAGAGAAGTCTAAAATGTAAATTACCATAAGGATGCATTAGAATGCCCATTGACTTGCATAGTAAGCAATAGAAAAGGTGCATTTACCGATAAGTTACCCAATTGAAAAAAAAAAATCGTTAAAGATCAGGAATCCGCAGCAGTGCTACCTATTAAACATCTTTGCTTGACCCATTCACAAGGAACATATCCACAAAGTTTCAACTTAATCTGAGAGACGGTTCTGGAGAAGTGACAAGTAACGTAAACACACAAAAATTCATAAAAAAAATGAAACAAATTGCAGCACCACCTGGTGAAAAAATTAAGAACTAGGAGTCCCTAGGAATGTTCTTACGTAATTTCAAAGCAGTTGGGTGAGTCGGTTGTGGAGAAGAAGATTTTGTAAAATTTGTCCAAAAAAAAAAAACAACAACAAAAAAAAAAAAAAAAAAAAAAACCATGAAAAATCCCAAAATCACTGGACCGTGACCATTTGAACAAACCTAGTAGAAACCCACCCAAGGTTCATTGCCACCAGGTCTGAAGTCAATCTAGATGACGGCTTTGGAGAAGAAGTCGAAAAATGTGAATTGGCAATAGAATGCCCATTGACTTGCATAGTAATCAACAGGAAAGCTGCATTGACGGATAAGTACCCAAATTGAAAAAAAAATCGTTAAAAATCAGGAATCAACAGCAGTGCCACCTTGTGAATAACCTTGTTTTACCCTTCGACAAGGAACATATCCATAAAGTTTCAGCTTAATCGGAGAGACGGTTCTGGAGAAGTCAAAAATAGGAAAAAAAACACAAAAAAATTTAGAATCAATGGAGCATGACCATTTGAATAAAGTTGGTAGAGAATAACGAAAGGCACATCCCCGCCAAATTTGAAGTGAATCTGGCTGACGGTTTTGGAGAAGTCGAAAATGTGAATTGTGGACAACGGACAGACGACGGATGACGGACGGACAGACGGACGACGGATGGCTAGTCATAACATAAGCTCAGCTGACTGACAAGTCAGCTTAAAGTGGAGATTGAGTTGTGCTTTGGTGATGGCAAAATGAAATATTGGATTTTTGTTGTGTTCTTGTCACCAACCAGAGACCAGAACCTGGAAATACGATTCAATTCTTATCAGCAAGATCAGTAAATAATATATATATATATATATATATACATATATATATATATATATATATATATATATATATATATATATATATATATATATATATATATATATATATATATATATACTTTAAATTATAGTGAAGGTTTGCCATATTATGATATAATTGTAACTGGCTTCTCTGAACACGGCAAAAGAAATACAATGTTGTAATAATGCTTGTAATGATATGTAAATATATAATCTAGTTGTTAGACCATGGTCTGATTTCTTTTTAAAATGCAAGGATTAACGTAAATCCCTTTTCTGGATAATGTGAATATATAAGTTAATCTTTTTCGAATTATGGGTGGGACTTCTAGTCGTAAAGTTTACTGTAAACTTTACATTTTTTAATTCACCCGAAAATGTCTTTGACCATAGATATTGATATTGTTTATGCTTGAATAATCTTAATCCTTGCATTGATGATTATCTTTCTTTTATTATAGTTTAATTTTCCAGTATAGGGTTAAATATGCTCATTCATAAATTGTTTATGTAGGATTGCAAAGGAAATTTTCCCTTGTTGAGGTTAATTCCATTTAAGCCGAAGTAGATTAGCTTAATCCCTTAAGTTGATTAAGATCATTTTGTTTCACACTTCTTCGGGAACAAAGCCATATTGAGCCTCAGTAAAGAGATCGTTACTCAACATATGGGTTACTATGGCGTATCTTAAGATTTATTCTAATATTTTACCGACGATGGCCGTGAGGCTGACCATTTGTTATCAAATTTATTTCAAAACTGTGTAACAACTCGACCCTGATGAAAAATGTGTTGTATAGTGTTTCTGATTTAGTCTTACAGAAAGCACACAAGTTATTCGTCACGTCCTTGCACTTCTATAGAAACTCATTTGCATACAATATGCTATTTGTGACTTTAAAATGGTAATGTGTTTATTTGTTTGTTTTGTTTTGTTTACAAATTGTCCTAGTTATTCCCAAAAGAACAGCTGCAAGTGAGAAAATGATTCGTGGGGTCTCCTGCTGATAAGCTGTACCATTTAATGTACAAATACTATTCAAAACCTTTTCTTTCAGCTTTTTCCTGTAAAATAGAGACACCGTTTTATAGTCATTTAGCAGGCAATGCTCGGTCTTTGTACACAGCTAGCCAATCAACAGTCCGAACTTCCAGTCGTTTACATCTGCAAAGATGTTCTTTGTATGACTTATTTAGTGACCACGGTCAAGTCCAGCTACTGTTGACTGACATGGCAGAAGATAGATTTGTGATGCGTCAATGGGAAATAGCCATGGCTGAAAACAAGCTGGCTGAACTGAAAACCATAAACACATGAAATGCATGAATATACTGTATTCATGGGAATATATTAACCAGCTGGACTCCCTTTGGAAATGTTACATAAACTATTTGTTTGCATGTGAAAATAAACTGCTTCTGATATGTCGATATCAATTTTAAATAGTTCCGCACGTAATGTCCAACCAGAATTGGATAATTTTGTTCGTTTTGAGATTTTTTACTGTTTTCGTAGACATAGATATATATTGTCCATCAGTTGTCCACATTTAGTGGTTTCTAGTCCGAACACAATCTGAAGAAACCTTGGTTTAACCAGGGAGGTGTATGAGAAACTACTTGTAATGATAAAATGCTGGTCAATGGACCGTGTTAACCTTTAAATCTTGATTACAGGCAATACGTATTTGCACCAAAATGTCCAGTTTATGTGGCTATTTGTCGAAAACTAGTTATCCGATTTTATTCAAACAAAAACCGATTTATTCTAAAGATTCATTAGAGCAAACAGTAGCAGGGATTTTTTTTTTAGAAATGAACAGTTTTCTTTTTTTAAATGTGTGTCGAATATGAAGAGTTCACCAACTACATCAATTTTGACAAAATCAGCTATTTTGTAATTTTTGTATCACCATTGTAAAAATACCAAGATGCACTTAAAAAAATAAGTGATACATTTTTGTAGAGAAAATTATTGAGATCATAATAACACAAATTTAGCTTGATTATTTTGAAGAAATGCCCAAAATTTCATTAAAATATACATTTTTTTACGCTTGTGTTTATACAACTTTGAATATAGAGTCCAATCTTTAGTGCTGACAGATTCTGCAAAGCCTTGTGATCAATTAAGTATATAGGTTTATTATATCGAAGTGTCTACTGAGCCGGGTCCGGTTGCGGATAATTTTCCTACTACAGAACCGGGAGTCCTGTGGTTAGCTACCATCATGACGTCATTATCGTCTCGTGACATTCTCGCGACGCTCCATCTGCAGCATTTTAAAATGTTAATTTTCTGTAGCACACAAGTTAGGGTTATGGTTTGGGTTACACTGTTGTAAAGGTCATGTGGGATGGTGAAGCCCAAATCTGGGACGGAATAAACTTAATAGTTAGGCTTTATTCCGTATGTATATTTAAGTTACAGTGCCGCACCGGGCCCTCATATACTGTATTTGGCTGCGATAACGGAACTGGCACGCCAGTAATTTCTCACTGTATTGGACAGTCTCATAGAGTACCGTATCCGGCTGTGTAGTCGCTTCAACGACCCAGTTCAATGTCCTTATTATATAGGAATGTGTATTTCAGTGTGATAGTTGGCCCAAAAGTGAAGTCACTTTGCCAGGTTGGACATTACCTCAAATTGCACGCTCACTATCACAGGCCTGTTGATGTGCCAAGCTAATGTGTTCACTCAGTCCGCCTGTGAGGGTGAACTTGATTATTGAGGCACTGAAAAAAGTGAAGACAACGATGTACTTGATTTGCATGGTTGATATTGTTTCAGGTGATACTTAGGCTTCACCAAAAACCTGTAAGGGATAACTAATATGATAGTCAAGTGTACCCTAAAAGCAAACGCTTTACATTTATAAAAGAACACGGCATCGGCATGTCCACAAGCTGTTTCAAATGAAAACGTGCCTACCTGACATATTTTTAGTTTCTTCTCTGGAGGCACTGGATCCGTCGTATTGATTTGAACCCCTATCCCTTGGCTCGGCAAAATTCTAATTTTTGCGTTCAGTTCACGGCGAAAATTGTTGACGGTCGGATAGCCAGACTTGAGTGCACTCACATAAATATCACTGTCAAGTAGGTGTCTTTGAATTACCAAGAGTAAAATATTTGAGTCAAAGTTGCCGGGGGGTAAATTGCCCGTCTTTCCTCTGTATCTCTAGCACGTAAAAGGCATCCAGTACTTTGGAATGTCCATATCCGAAAAAAAAAAAAAAAAATTAAAAAAAAAATCGTTCACATAATTTTTGTCCAGTTTGTTTAAGGGCTGTTGGTATCTGTCACTTTGTCCACCTTTCCATATGGTGAAACTCACCTGTTATTCTCCCCGGTGACTTCATGGATGCATTCTTGAACATTATTGGCTACCGTCTCTGGGTTTACAACTTCTGTGTATCACCCAGTGTTTTTTAGGTTCTTCTACAAGAGTATTTTCTCCTCTAAAAATTGGGTGGCAATTGAAAGGAAGTCGTCAGGAATACAATCAAGCACAGGAAGCTCCATACCTGAAGCGACAACTCCGCTTTCTTTCATTGCTGCTTGCCACAATAACACCTGTTGGTGTCCCCACCGGGAAAAGCGCACGTGCATTCATTTTGACATCAGCCCTGTCAATATCAGTCTGGATGGGCGGAACAATAAGTATAATTGGCTCTTGCTCAGGAACGCGTTCATGTCATGAAAGGTAAGGACCAATTATTGTCTTCTGAGCAGGTTTGATGGCATTTTGGCTGTCGCGAATATAAGGAGGCGGGATCGGGTCTGGCCGCCGCTTTGTGCTCTGAAGGCCTTTTGTTTTGCAGACACAACCACCACTGCGTCCCGGAAAATATATAAAAACACAGAAATGGGGGTTCGATAACCGAAGAATAATAACTAGAGAAATTTAATTTGCTTCTCAGCAAATCAGTCTGTGTGCTTTGAAAACTATTCAGTATCAAGTTAACTCCTGCAACAAAATTTTTATTGAACTCTTCAAAAGAGACATGGAAAATTGAGCTATTGTCACAAACATATAAATTGACGTTCGAGTGGAACCTCTATCTGTAATAGTTTTGAAGTTATTCAAGATTTACATTTTGTGTTAACTTGCCTAATTTGCATGAATCAAACTGGCACAACTTTAATTCATTTTTCATTGGATGCAGCTATCCCCCAAACTATCAATTGAAGTTAGAATGGCACCTCTATGTATAGCAATGTTGAAGTTAAATGTTCAAGATTTAAATTTTGTGAATTTGCCTAATTTCCGTAAATTTGAATGCTACGACTTTGGTCCAAATTGGAAGCAGCTACATACCCAACTTAGCAATTGGAGTTGGAATGACACCTCTCTCTGCAATAGGTGTGAAGCTGTTCAAGATTTAAATTTTGGGCCTTCTTCTAATTTGCTTGAATTAAATTTCCTTATAACTTTAGGTTATGATCGATTGGATGCACCTACAGCACAAACATATACAATGAAGTTGGAATGGCACTTTTACCTGTGATAGTTTTGAAGATATCTAACATTTAAACTTTGGAAGTGCCCCTAATTAGCAAAAAAAATTAAATTCTACAACTTTTGTTTGTGGTGCCTACAGCACAAACCCATAAATTAACACCTCTAGCCCATAATAGTTTTGAAAACATTCAACATTTAAACAAACCCAGTAGATATTAAAGATTTAAATTTTCAACCGGCCCTAATCTGTCTTATTTTCGAAACTGTCGCCCCTCTTTATAAAAAGACCAGACTTTATGTATGGAGGTATAATCACGCCAAGCTTGGAGTGTCTATGTATAACAGTCTTCATATAATCTAATCTGTTGGTAAAGAAAGAAAGAAAGAAACACAGAATTCATAGAAAAAAGGATGTCTGTGTTGGCACCCACATCACATAATTATGATACGTAGATAAAAACAGATTTGCTTGACAGAAAAACTTTTCTGTGTGCCCTGAAAACTGGTAGAATGTAAAAATATTTTAAAATGAATATAAACGATAATGAGATATACCTTGCACACGATCCTTTGAATTGGAAGTTTCAGCGCACATTCATACACATAAAAACATATACGAAAAAAATCTACGCAATAGATTCCAAATATCGGTGTGAATTATTAAATGTTGTCCTTTTTGTGTTCCTATCCTTTCCTTAGCTACAAAAATTAGTCCTCCGTTCTCACGCTGTTTTGAGTCTGGGGAAGCCCCCTCTGTGCTGTTCCATATTTGTAATTATGTTCAAAACTCGTCCTTGTATCCAACCAATAGAACATCTAATTGTATCCGACCATTAGGACACTTCCGTGTAACCAACCAATAGAACTCCTCCTTGTATTCAACATTTAGACGTCGTTCTAGTATCCAACTAGTCGAGTTCTTGGTACCCAAAACTCAGTGAAACATGACATGCCAACTGAGAGGTAATGCTTCTGACACATGCATTTACACTAGAGTACTGAATTACCATGCTAATGTGTACTTTTACGTTACCCCAAAATGACCAATTAATCATACTTGGTGATTGGACATACCCCTATTTTTTCTCAAAGGTAGAAGAAATCAGTCTAATTTACAAAACAAAGTCTGAAATGTGACATCTCTGACAGACTATAGTTGACTGTAATTCGAATGCAGAACTTATATGTTTTTCACAGCACACAAGTAAAGAAGTGTGGGCACGTTGATTTGAATATTACTTCTATAGAGCGTTGATAGACGACCTGCCCACTGGAAAAGTTCAGTGGCTGAGTACCCCCCCCCCCCCCACGCACACACAGAAACATCCCCCCCCCCCACAACCCCCAAAACAAAGACATAAACAAAAGAAAAAAAGAAACCCTCCAACCAACACACACACACACACACACACACACACACACACACACACACACACACACACACACTGCGATGTACCATCTGTACCATTTAATCGATGTCGGCAAAATTTAGTTGACGAAACCAACTGAGTTAATTTGTGGTCATGATTGAGAAAAAAATCACTGAGGCGGACGATTTGTTATAACGATATCAGATTGGATTAATAGTGCTGTTGCTGTGCGAGGAGAAACACATATATTTTGTCAACTACCTTGCGACTTAAACAATCGAGTTGTGTTGGAAAGTTTTGTTTAGTTATGCCTAAGGTTTACATGTCAACTGGAACTCCTGGTCTGAGTTATCCGTGTCTTGCGGACTTGAAAGCAAATATAATAATAACGGAGAAAGTAAAATACATGTAACTCGTACATCGAAATAGCATCACATTACACAATGGCTAAGTATGTACATATGATGAGAAATAATAAGACACATATATATACCAATATAATTATGATGTCAAAATTAAATTACTTCAGATATGAAAGTGTATATACATAATTGAATCAACTGATCGACATGCACCCCTACCAACTAAAAAGCTCTGGTCAGTAACATGGCCAGGTGATGACTGTCACTGTACGGTTTATTATTGTCATCCCTACTCAGAACATATTTCAAAGAGTCAACGATGCCATCACACTGCCCAGCAGGGGGCTGTTAACTAAAGTTGAAAGAGTGTTGGGAGAAGGGAAAAAGGTCTAAAGGAGACATTCCGTTACGTACAATTCTGTCAACCAGGGTACCATGAACAGCTTCCCCGGTAATCACTGCTTTGGAGAAAAGAAATACAAAAAGGTCTCTGACAGGAGAAGCAATGGAAGGAACTCTTGTGCCCAGTGACAAAGTATCAAAATGTACCTTTTGCATCCGATTTTGCTGCAGTATCAAGTTTTTGACGCATATGTATTCTGTATTTGCCGTCGTTGCAATTGGTTGCTAGAAATTGCAAAAGTACGCGGTGAAGGGCAAAACGTGTCGGGCAAACAGTCAAAAGTTATTATTCATTGCTTCATTGTGTGTTGATTTATACAGCCTTTCTCCTTAAAAGGCTTTCATTGTTAGACAGATGTCGTATTCCGGAGATATTGACATTTAATCCATTTTTTAATCAAATACTTGACAAGAACACGTAACATGTGAGGCCTATAGGACTGAGACAGATTTATATGTCGGCAAAAATAAGATACATGTGTATGAATGTATGCACGTATGTATGCCTGAAGAAAGCCATTTACACATCAGTATGCCATCTTCCGTAACCGCTACTAAGTATCAATAAATGAATAAATTAGTTCTTTGTTGCTGGAGTAACAAGAGCGCCATACATTGTTTGTAACGCAGTCATTTCACCTTGTAGCGCTTCGTACATTAATATAGATCAAGTTCGATAGCATATTTTGGGGGATCAAATGAAGCTTCTAATAATTTCATTTGTTCCCACGAGAAAAGAAACTTTGTCATACATACTGGTGCCTCAGAAAAATAGTCTTGTTCAATCTTCTTCACTTTGGTCCAATTGTATTTTTTTTCCAGAAATAAAGATATGTTTAAACCAATGGTATTTGCACGTTGACCTCATTCGGTATGTAGCGCTTCATACAATTGATCACACCTTGGTTTATGGCTTCATTTGGCCATGGCACTAAACGTGCATGCCCTTTCCCTCCGATGTCCCTTGACGAGTGGACAACCATGCAATTTGTCCCATTAGTGTGGTGTAACTTTGGGTCAAATTACGTTGCATACTCCTCATGTCAATGGAGGTTATTTAAACTTCTTTCTTACATTTTAAGCCAGACCTAAATGGACCTATTGCATATAGGCCTAAGCGAAGGATCTATTATTACTTTGACTTTTGAAAAAAATGTTGGCTTGAGCTTATTATTTCAGGGCCGTATGCAGAAAGGATGATTAAGAGATTTAGCCTGAGTTTAAATTTAAACCGTATACAGAAAGGCAGACTAGCACAAATCCGAGTTTGATCTACCTTGACTAAGGCCAAAATTCAGTCCTACTTGAGGGTAGATTTGGGGGCCGGACTAACTTCAGAAAGCAAGAAAAACACCTCTATTTTTGTATCAAAACACGACAGCGATGTATGTATATTTGTGTCTGTGTGCACATGTAGGCCTATGTATGTATGTAGGCCTATGTATGTATGTATGTAGGCCTATGTATGTATATGTGTGTGTGTATGTATGTATGTATGTATGTATGTATGTATGTATGTATGTATGTATGTATGTATGCACTGTTCTCAAGATAATAACCAGGGGTTGCATTGCAGATTTTGAATATTGGTCCCCTCTTTGCTTACTTTACATTTAGTCCATAGTAAATGATTCGAGGTTGGTCCTGCTCCATTGTGCAAGAGAAACGGTGGGTCTTTTCGTTTAAAGGCTTCATGAGCCCACTATCCAACTTTAATTCTACCCCTGATTTATATTTAGATACAAACTCTACTTCTTCAGCCACTCATTATTAACTTCGTTTATTCAACACAACAAACAAGATACTTAAAACAAGAATCAATATTCTGCAGTTTAAAATGAAAACACGCCATTGATCTTGATATTCTGGATATAAGACATCTTGAAAAAATATTTTCAGACTATAGGATATAATTTCATCAAATTAAGAATGATAATCTTTTGCTACAAAATATCAGAATATACTTCCTGTATCATTAAAAAAATTACATATAGGAAAGCATACCTGATGCAAGAAGCCATAAGATGGGAATATTTACTGATGTTATTCTAAAAGACTGCCATTCTTTATTTGAGACAAATATATCCTTTTCGCTTAAAAATAATTTTTGACGATTATATTTATACATTTTATGTCCAGTACATCAATATAAATGATATTTCATGATTTTAAACCAGAAAACATTGATCTTGTTATCAGATTGTAAGATATACCTTTCTTAATTTAACCAAACATTTTCCAACTTTAATAAAGTAAGAAAATGTTTCTTTATTGTGTAGTGAAGAAAAATGAAATAATTGTCCACATACATTTAAGTCCCATCATACAAGATGATCTACAAAAATAAACGTATGAATCTTTGTCTAACAAGGCGGGGGGGGGGGGGGAGCACATACTCAACATCAGGGTGGGGGTGTGCCTCGAAAATTTTCATACAGTAGGCCTACCCTATCTTAATCCTACACCAGACGTAAAAAGGTACCCATTCTTAATCCTGTAATGTGTTGAAAGGAGTGCTGCATTGGTGCATCCCAATTGTTACCCGTATCCTAATCCAGGTGTGTACATTTTTCTTTCTTTCTTTCTTTTTTTTGGGGGGGGGGGCTTTTCCTATCCTATACCCGGTGCAATCCCACATGGAAGTAACCTCTCTCTCCCCCCTCCCTCCCCCGGGCCCGGGGGCTACCAAGATTGGCCGCATGCAGTTGTTCGTTGTTTTGGCCTGCACAGACTTCATCAGGTTGCTGGTTGGGTGGTGGCGCTTCTTCAACAGGTTCTGCATTGAGCCGTTTCATGGCAATCTTGTGCAACACTGCAGTTGCCAGGATTACAGCATAACAAGTCGTCATGCGAAGTCGCAATCCAAAATGGAGACACGGAAATCGTCTTTTAAGCACACCGAAAGCCCTTTCAATTGTGCATCTTGTTTGAGAATGTGCATAGTTGTATCGTCTTTCAGAATTAGTATTTAGGCCTAGATTATGCACGGGAGTCAGCAAATATGGCCGGGAGCAGAGGGTATCCCGCATCACCAAGCATGATGCCTAGGTAGGCCTATCTCCCCTCCTCGCATACTTGGCAAAGTCGAGTCTCTCGCCAAATCCTGGAATCATGGCCACAACCTGCCCATCTGGCATCTACATAAGTAAAGCACAAGTCTGCAGTGCAAGTAGCCTTTGCATATTAGGTCATATGTTGAACCAATAGGTCTAATGTCTACGCATGTTTCATATATGCGTACGCTTAATATCTCTCTCTCACACAGGTCTATAAGTACATATCAGACGGGCATTTACCTTACCAGTGAAAGATCAATTGCAGTTTGAAGGTCCAGTCATAGGCCTACTCTCACGATATTTCATCATGGATCACCACGAGCGGATAGATCTGCCAGTTTTGGCCTTCCCTGGTGAAACGTGCTCAGTGCGTTGAAAAGTCCGTCGTGGTCCTTTATGATCCTGTCATAACCGCCAAGTTAATTTTCTTATTTTACGCTTCTTGCTTTGGAACAGTTGTATAGTTTAAAATCGAAATGGTCATGTCGTATTTCCAGCTCAGGGCGCTGCTACATTGTTTGCCAACAGAACGTTAAAAATGTTATTCGGCAAAAGCAGGCATGGTCTTACATTTTTGAAGCAACAGCTATACACAGGCGCCTATATACATATATATATGAATCTCCAATTAAGACCACCAATTTACAGACCCTTTTTGTTAACCTTAATCAAATGATATCCTCCATTAAGACCACTACCGATCAACACCTCAACATTTTTCAGTCCCTCAGGTAGTCTTTATAGGGATATCCAACTCTCTCCTCTCTCTCTCTCTCTCTCTCTCTCTCTCTCTATATATATATATATATATATATGGGTTGAATATCAGTGTGCATCGAACATGATAAACTGAATTAGTCGAAATAGATAATCCTCCGACGCAAACTTTTGGAACACCCATGTACAAGATTATTACATTTTGACGCATATTACCTCATCCAAAAACACCGCATTTCGCATTTTAAAAATACACATTACCGCGACTGTCACATGTTAACGCATTACGGTGCATTGAATTGCATTAAATTAGAAAACAATGCGCTATTACAATATTCTAGCCTTAATGATGCCTTTATGTGCTATTGTTTTGAAAGTTTCCTTCCAGGATTTAGCCATGAACCAAGTTGTGATTGATTGTATGAATGGCATTCTATAGACTTCTATGTGGAGCGTTTTCCCATTCTAGAAATACCACATATTAAAGCCAGAATAATGTAAGCTCTAAATCAGAAGGGATAAAAGAAATCCGACATATCTCGCTGAGTAAATTATTAGCCCAAGGAGGTCCCATCACATGCCTGATAGTACTAAAGACTGGGGGTACGGGTCGGATGGGGTTGTAGGCTGTTTCATATTTCATTTACGTGATGAAAAGTTTTTGACGCCGTTGAGTTGCTAGCATATATTGATATCCTCTTTGATTGGGCCTTTTAACTCGAGTTATCAGCCCAGGAACCTTCCGTTCACTTTCTGACATTTTATTTAAGAAGTGCCTGGTGACAAGGTTTCGTAAATGCCAGCTGGTAACAGTGTGCATTACATTGAAAGCACGAGCAAGGACCCTAGAAGAGTTCTCGGATCCCATATATATATATATATATATATATATATATATATATATATATATATATATATATATATATATATATATATATATATATATATATATATATATATATATATATATATATATATATAGTCACATTTCTCTTATTTAAAAGCGATAAAACACCAACATTCGTGGTCTAATAACAAATTTAATGACATTTTACAGGCACTTTCCTGAGGCGTATGATTCCTCGTCGATAGTTTAACGACACGCCATAGTTGATCAGCAGCGGTATCTGGGCACTTCCGCTTATCGCTACTGCGAGGAAGCATTTTTCCGGAGCGTAAGCCCTGTTTGATATTTTGTGTTGCTATAGCCCTGAAATTGACTATTAAAGTCTATCTATCTATCTATCTATCTATCTATCTATCTATCTATCTATCTATCTATCTATCTATCTATCTATCTATCTATCTGTCTGTCTGTCTGTCTGTCTGTCTGTCTGTCTGTCTGTCTGCCTGCCTGCCTGTCTGTCTGTCTGTCTGTCTGTCTGTCTATCTATCTATGTTTGTTCTGTTTATTGCTGTCTTGCTGTACATTAAAATTTCGACGACTTGTTATGATTTTCCGTTATGAGGGAGTTTAAGAAGATTTCTTACAGCTTGTCTTTTTTCTTCTTATCATTTAATTACACCGACATTATTATATACTTACTATCGTGTGGGAGCTAGGTCCTGTGGTGGCTTTATGTCCAGGCGATGCTTGCTACTGATACCATTTTAATCAATGACTGCTGGTACGCAGATTAGGTTTTGAACCCCTTACGGATCTGATGGCACTGATCACTTTACACAAAGTATCAACAACAGACTCGTGCACAGATAACATGTTGATTTCTGCACTGTGTTTTGCGTCTTGTATTTCAGTCGATTCGTAACAATAATTTACTGAACTGTGAGTTCTAGATGTCGGTATACAATACAGTAATACAGCAAGTTAGAGTAACAGACATAAAATCACACACTGACATATCGCAACAAAGATTGGCTATCCGTACATGTATGCACACATCTGACTAAATATATGCATGGCAATATTACTGTACCATGTTGCAAGTGGTGTGACAACTTGTACATATGATATAGTTAAGTTTAAACATATTTATTTCAAACTGGATTGCCCAATAGTACAAATAGTGTTACTAATCGAGGGGTTCTCCACATGTATATATATATATATGTATAACCGTCTCGGGTGGTTTATGGGCGATTATACATTGCCCACAAGAAATATACAGTGGGATAGGTGCTACAACGCATTTTTCAACTGCCCATAAACCGAACAACGGCCAACCAGACGGTCTGAGGATTACAATTCTGCTCATAAACTACCAAAGACATCTATTACTCCCGGTCAGATGGGCTGGTGCAAGGGGGATACAGCTACAACCATGTAATAATGTACGACGCATTTAGATGTATCATTTTTTTCTTGCTGTGTGGCCATCTATGAAGAAATTTGACATCTGACACAGTCTTCCTTCTCATGTTTTCATTGTCCTGCCCCTTCGCCATTTTTTAGCATCTGTGTCATTTACATCCACAAAATGAGGGCCAGTTGTCTGGGTTTTTTTTTTGGTGCAATGCCTTCATGACTTTTCTCGATAAGATGTTCCAAATTAAATATATATATATATATATTATATATATATCATATATTATTATTATTATTATTATTATTATTATTATTATTATTATTATTATTATTATTATTATTATTATTATTATTATTATTATTATTATTATTATTATTATTATTATTATCAGGGAACCTTCTTGCATCTCTGATTGGTTATTCAGGAGAAAAGTTGCTAGCAACCATTTTGAGAGTATTTTTTTAAATCTATGATTAGATATGCAAGAAAAAAGCATATGTGCTTGGTATCAAGTCTCATTTTGACCCTGTTCTTCCTAAAATATCAGACCCATTGTTCTCATATCAACCCATTGCACAGGAATGATGACCAGGGCTGAATAAATTACACCGGATGGTAATATAAGGAAATATTACACTCCTCCTCCTGCGACGACGACGACTCAGAGAGAGAGAGAGAGAGAGAGAGAGAGAGAGAGAGAGAGAGAGAGAGAGAGAGAGAGAGAGAGAGAGAGAGAGAGAGAGAGAGAGAGAGAGAGAGAGAGAGAGAGAGAGAGAGAGAGAGAGAGAGAGAGAGAGAGAGAGAGAGAGAGAGAGAGAGAGATATGGTTTAATCGGTGGTTTAGCATAGAGTGCAATAAATGTACACGATGGGTTTACATGGAATTGAATGCACCACTGTAATTTTATGCGATGTTGTCAAAGAACACTTGTTCATTCTCGATCGGTTGCAGCACAAACGCATGTCCTAGAACTAGGATTAGTCCAGAGTTTGGTGATCATTGTGTCAGGCATTGAGGTTTGCAGGGGCTTTAAACTGAGCTCACTGGCAGCCTGTCGATGCACTTTGAAGCCAACATTCAGAAACACGGCAGGCACAATCGTTGCTCATCAGCCAAAACACGCCTTCAAGCAAAACGTAAAGGTTTTTTTTCTATCTTGATCACCAAATGGTATCAAGGACCAAACACAATTCCCATACATACCTCCTTCACGTTACGTCTAAATGCTAGTGCCGATAGTTGCTCTCTTTCTTCCCTTCTCTCTTTTTATCTTTTCAATTTTAGCAAAAATGTACAATACCACATAACAGTGAAAGAAGTAATACTTGTGAATAAATATCTGGATGGAAATACTGTATTACCACAGTACAACATTGTAAAACGGAAAACATGTGATTACATATGTGCATGGAAATACTACAAAAAATCGTAGTCAAGGCTAGAATCAAAGATTGCTCAGTGAAGCGTGTTTTCGGACATACATTTTTGGGGGGACGATTCTATATAATTCAGATCCCCTGATTCCAAATCCAATGGGTGCCGTATGATCACAATTGAGCATTTTTTCGTGAAATTCGATTAAAAGTGATGCTCCGGCAATTGCAATAAAACCACTTATTTTGACTAGCTGTACTTGTTTTGAGCATAAAACACTGACTGGTATTAAGAAATCTGAATAGAATCGTGCGAAATGGGTCAAATTAATGCACCACGAATCCTTTTATGAACTTTTGACACGTTCCTGGGAATATTGCCACTTCGTTCCTTTACTTTTCTAGTACATGTATTTCCTGAATGCAAATTAGCATTGCCCATTCATGAAAACTTTAAGGTTGATTGAGTTCAAGTAGGAATATTCAACCGCAGTTTTTTTTTTTTTCGGGAAACAGGTCAAGGGACAGTAACCTGTCTATCATAGAATCCAGCCAACGTGCACCTGCGCCAGTTGTGTTGCGTTCACCAACATATGGGTCTCACTTTCTTGTTGCATTTCATTGTAAGCACTTCAACAGACTCCTTGTGTCACAAGGTTTCACAGGGTTTCCAAGCTTTGTGGTGCATGCTGTATTGCAACCAGGGAGGCGTGAATACCTCACTTACAATTTTTCTAGCAAAAACTTCCAGCAAAATGTGAGAGCACAGCCGATTGTTGTAGAGGAACTTTTGGGCCCAATATTGGTCAGTCATGAGATCAACATGATAGTTGAGCTCAAGCGATATCTTGATACCAAAAGCCAGCACAGTGACACTACCAAGCTGTCGGTACACATGTCTTATCAAACCTGTCTTCATCTTGATGGCATTTGTATGGGCAGACAGGGACGCTGACTGGCCACTCTATTTGTTTGCAGTTGCAAAAATGCTTTGAATCTTTTTTTTTCACTTCTGGTCACATCAATTATGTTCGCTATGGGCTCTGACATCTACGGTCCATGGAACGTCTTCATCCTGAACTTCTGAAGTCTATGTCTGGAGAACATATCATGCGTCACAAGGATATCATATGTTGTGTGGTCAGATATCTTAATTGAGACAACCTACATGCGATATGGCCATGGATCATCTGGCATAATTGGATCTAAAAAATGTGAGGATGGCAATACACAACTTAAGAACGGTGACAGTAAGATTAACCGTGTTTGTAAGGTTACATTTTTAGGAGTCTGGATGGATGAAGAATTAAATTGCAAATCACGTGTGACTAATATCTCAAATAAAGTTAGTAAAGTTATTGGTATATAAAAAAATCAGACAAAATGTGGTAAAAAGAATACTTGGTAAACTTGTATTATGCATTAATATATCCATATTATACAAATTGTAACATAAAATGTGCTAGCAACTACAAAAGCACTATAGGTTTGTTTACTTATATTACGGAAGATAATAGTACGGGTTATGAGTTCATCAATTTTAATGCTCATACTGAAAAATTGTTCAGGAATTATAGAATACTGAAATTTGAAAAATCTAAATACATTTTGACAGGTATATGTATAAAAATGTGAACGGGATATTCCCACAAATTAATCAGAATATGTTTAATACAAATGTGGATGTACATTCTTATAAAACAAGACAAAAGCATAATCTACAGATATTTCCTTGTCGAACACCTTTGTCTCAATTTTTAAGCAAATACCAAGGTATAAAACTTTTGAATCACCGATCTATAACACTTCGACAGATCAAATCATTATCATTATATAAGATAAAATCAAAACTATTATTTGTCACGGTGAGGTACACATACCATAACATGAGACATGTATGGCAATTTTGATTAAATATATGCATCGGTTATATACTGTGGTTCTAGAAATCTTCGCGCTCGATTTAATGTTGATCTTTTCGCGCTAGTACTTGATGCGCGAAAACAAGATGCGCCAAAATTAATTAATTTTTTAAATTTACTAATTTATTAAATACGCAAATATTTTCAATTTGCGGAAAAACAAGTTTGCGCGAAATTAACTACACGCAAAAATTTTTAGAACTGCAGTAATTAATAAATGTGGAAGATATTACACTTATTCTACTGTTGAGAGTATGTATTAAAGCCTGTAACAGTTTCTACTCTCCAGTTGTGCTAATGAAATTTAACTTGAATGTATATTTTTCATGCATAAACTTGAATGAATGAATGAACCCACTCTTGCCATGTGGACACAGTCTCACAGCACATGTGCTCTGCTAATGACTGATCTGGACACAATGAAAGATGGTGAAGTATTTGACAGATACATACAGGCTTTGTATAAAGTCATGCTGCCGAACTGTGAAACAGAAGGGGTGTAGTCATGTCTTCAGACTGACAGAGGATTCTCTTTTGCCGAGTAAAGCCATTGTGTTGACTGCAAGCGCAAATAAAGAACAAATAATTAACATCACTGTCAAACATTTGGGCTCCGTTCAGGTTCCAGATGGTTAAGTGACGTCATGTGATTATGCTTTGGCTCACACGTGTCCCTATTAAAGCCCACAACCAATAAGATGACTGCTTTCAGCTGCAACAATGACAGTATGTAATTTTAAATTGGCAGTGTTTCAATCAGCTTTGGACGGCCATCTTGATTTTTGTGCCTCTGTTATCTGACTATAAGTGTTTTGAAACATATTATGTTACTTGTATTGTATGTTGTATTTCATCGTATTGCATTTTTATTTACTGAAAACCATACATACACAAGACCACATATTGCACCGGAAAAAGATTCATACATCGAAATAAGTAAATGAATGTAATGTACACTAAGACACCTTTAAAGATAGCAAAAGGAATGGAATCCCTCGGGGCTTATTTTCCCTCCTAGCTGAGACAGCACTGATGACATAAATATACAATAATTACTGGAATGAAAATCAGAGAAATACCAAAACAATTTTCTTCATGTTTCACCGAGATATCCAGACTCTCGCTAAACATTTAGACTTATTATGAACAATTCGTGTGCTGCTCAGCAACCATATGTTGGATTTTCGCATTTACAACAACAACAACAACAACAACAACAACAACAACAACAACAACAACAACAACAACAACAACAACAACACCAAAGAGCTCAATATGACCGAGCTGGCCCCCCTTCCCAAGGTAAGAGCGTTGTGTGAAAAATAATAACAAAAATACTGCGTTCTGGCGAGTGTTTGGGAAACACTTTCGATATTTAACCAAAATCATATCACACACAAATTTGACTTGTTAGTTAGCTAACTCATACACTTTGTTTCAAGATATTCGTGTAATGGACACAGGCTTTAGATGGCTGGCGGGAGGCTCCCTGAACAGATCTTCCGACTTTGACTTTTCACAAGCATACAACATTTTGACAATTGTCTGGATCTTAAGAGCCAAAAATAAAGGGATGTATATTACAACTTTAGATCGTCGACTCCGACGAAAAATTGAAATCTTCCTGTGTTTGCAAATTTTGCTTAAAAACCTTATATTTTAGCCCTATAAAATTATGGCATACAAACTTTTGCAGTGACTTTTTTCATTGCAAAAGTTTATATGCCAGAATTATATCTTCCAATTATTATAGAATAGAAGTTTCACAGTGGCGAAAATTTTGAAACAACCGTCGCTCCCAAACATATTTCATTTGATGTTTCATACGATCGAGACAGACAGGACTACAATATATTTTGAGGTTAAAAGGGAAGTTCGTTTCTGGAAATAAAACAAATAGGGCAAGTTACAGTTGTCCACAGGACATAACATCAAATATACTCTTTATTATTGTATTTAGAAATAGTTTGAAAAATAAACATTTTGTGCGTCATCAAAGTGGGAAAACCTGTTTTCCTTAGTTTAGAAGAGCTTCTCCTGCTTATCTTAAGCCACATTCGTGGCATAACAACAGTATTTCAGTCAAAAAGTGCACCATGAAAAAGCCAACATCCATGGCAGAATTTACATGCAGTTAAAATATGCGCTCTGACTCTTGTCAATTATAAAATATCAGGCGTTGCACTTTTTTCAAGCAAGAAATCAGGTATGGTATATGTCGATCATGCACAGGAAACGTGTTTGACTAAACTCTTATCAGTTAAAAAAAAATCAATGTACCAATCATGGTTATGACAGTCATTACTACATTGTACAGGCGATATCAGGCGTGAAATTCGCAGACAAAAGTATAAGAAAATCACAGATTTCATAACTTTTTTATAACTTTATATAAAAAAAACCAAGGGCATACATACATACATTAATACATACACACTAGTACATATATATATATATTATATTTACACACACACACACACACACACACACACACACACACACACACACACACACATATATATATATATATATATATATATATATATATATATATATATATATATATATATATATATATATATATATATATATATATACATACATGCCGACGGGACGAGGAGATAGGTTCACCTGTTTGTTTAGCCCTAAATACCCAATAAGTCATATGGACTTTTCCCGTCAATCATAGTCTTAATAAGGATAAAACAGCTGGTTGAGATTACAGACTCAAATTTGGTACTTGAGGACGATATATTGATGAGGTATTTCCAAGGGTGGTTTGTTCGAAACAGTTGACCCAATCCCACCCCCACCCCCTTGCCCCGTGACGGGCCTGGATGTATTTGCTTCTACTGCATGTAAACTGAAACTCTACTTGTGTGACCCTTTTCGGCATGCAGACAATTATAGGCGTAAATTTGTTATATGATTTATGGCATTTTTTTCACTGTTTGTGTTATGCCCTATACAGGGTCTCATCATGGTCCCCGCCTCAACTAAACATTGTTACTATCAGATTCAATATAGTCAAGTCGAAGCGCATGTTTTGTCTACTTGATAGCTCTACTTGGCAACTGGCCTTTCTCCGTTGCTGGGTAGGTCATTCGATCCTCGGCCGTCTCACACGGTTCTGCCTTGGGTTTGTTGTGCGTTGTTTTTCTGCAATCGTCGAGTTGTTATACGGAAATAACGTGGGCACTGGGTTGTTTTGATGTCGCACCTTTACCCCCAACAAAATGTCTCGAACAAATTCTGTCAAATTTGCGTGGTGGTTCATAATCTTCTAGTCTTTTCACAATATTCAACCACTCCCGTCGTTTTTGTGTTTGGGGAAAACCATGGAAAGCTACCCCTTGCATCCAGGGGTATTTATCCAATTTACCCAGTTTTTTTTGTGTGTCTGGCTTACAGTCAGGAACTTTGCAATTGTAGAGTGCCATTGTAGCTTGTAAACAATTCCGTCGTACGTTGGAAAAGAACGATCAACTTTGCGATGTCATTTCCATGTACTTTAACTATGGCGCAATATGGCTGCCGTATTGAAAGGACCTAACCTGCGGCGAGGTGCACCGGGAAAAGACCCTGGCGCTTTAGCGGCTACCGACGGTACTAGCTAATTTGGATCTTAGGTATTCCTGTGTCTCATCATGGTCCCCGCCTCAACTAAACATTGTTACTATCAGATTCAATATAGTCAAGTCGAAGCGCACGTTTTGTCTACTTGATAGCTTATTAAAAAGAGAACAAGAACAAGAACAAAAAAAAAAAAAAAAAAAGGCAAAAACAAAAAACAAAAAAATAAAATAAAACCCCAAACAAACCACAACCCCCCCCCCCAAAAAAAACAAGCAAAAATAACACACAAACAAATACATGCACACACAAACCCATTTTCATGTTTTGGGGCATGAAAATTAATGTTAAAATCTTCGCACCCGTCAGAGATTTAATTAAAAACAAACAAACAAACAAACAAACACCCCCCCCCAAAAAAAAAACAAAAAAAAAAAAAAAAAAAAAAAAAAAAAAAAAAAACAAACCCCAGGAACAGAAAATTTATTTCACAGCGACTCAGGTATACTCAGTGGGGGTCTTTCTGCCTCTTTATTTCGTATAACTCTCGCAGACATGCATCTGGGGTCTATATTAATCTATATTCATAAAGGCGGCATGGCATCTTGTGCTTTGCGTAACATTACGTGAAGACCAGCGAGGCTTGGCATTTGGAGGGATCGCATTTTCAGCAAACTGACTGGAATTTGCAGATTCATATGATATTTCATTTCACCATAAAGGGACCACGACAATATGTAAGTTCTACAATACATTTTGAGGGCACAAAATACAATACAATGAATCATGGCACTGACCATATATCTCTCGAACGAAAAGGTTGTGACAAGATTAGGCTACGCGTCGGCGAAAGTTGCGACAGTAGCATTTTGTCACCTTGTCACAAGTGACAAGACTGAGACAAGAGGCAGCAATGTTGACGAGACCCTGCATTTACTTGCAACAGTGACAGTGTGTCACTTTGTTTTTACGAGTGGCAAGCTTGTGACAAGTGCAGGCAATGTATTGGGGGAATAGTCGCAACAGTAACAGGTTTATACAAACAGGAACAACAGAATAGGAAAAGAACCAGTCAAATTGTATTCAAAGAATGAAACCCTACTTTGTTACGTACCTAGCACAGTCATAGACCAGAAACACAAACAACTTGAAAACCCGTCCTCTGTCTGTTGTGAATGTATCTAAACATTGAAAAAGTGATGCGAAGGGCCATTTTAATTGTAGTTGTGGCCTTTGACATGTAGCCTATGTGTGTATGTGTTTTTATTATGCCCCCTTTGCAGAAGACGGAGGCTGGAGCATATAGCTTTGCTCATGTCGGTCGGTCGAGAGAATTTGGTTTCCGCCCCATAACTCAAGAAATTTTGAAGATGGGACTTTGATAGTGCCCAGTTATATACTCTAGTATCAGGGCTAGGTGAAGTATGAAGGTGGTTGACCTTGACACTATTTTTACGGTCATGGAGGTACTGTAGTGAGTTTTGGTTTCAACACGATATAACAATTTTTTTATGATAGGACCTGTATATTGCACAGAATTACAGTAGTTATCCAGGGCTAGGTTAAGTTTGAAGATGGGTGACCTTGATCTTAATTCAAAGGTCAGAGAATCACTTTAGTAAACTTAGTCTCTGCATTGCAACTCAGAAGCTAAGTTATGACTTCAATATTGCATATAGTAATAGTCTTTAATCAGGGCTTGATCAGCTTGTATAGTATAGACACATTTGTTTTAAATCGAGTCACTGTCCATGGCACTGAATGTTGGCGTATACTTCTTACCTTGTCTGTGGTGGAGGAAACCGAAGAACTCGGAGAAAACCACCTTGCACGGTTAAAGTGGTGCAAGGCGAGCGTCTTACCGCTCAGCCGACCGTGCACCCTGTGCTTAAAAGATGGATGACTCCGGACCAAATTACCAAGGTCACCAAGTCGGTCCGTCGGTCGGTAGAGAGACTGGTTTCCGTATACCTAACTCAAGAGGTTTCCGAGATAGGACTTTGATTGTGTCCAGGTGTATATTCCTATATAAAGGCTAGGTGAAGTATGAAGGTGGTTGACCTTGACTATTTCAAAGGTCACGGAGGCACTGTAGTAAGTTTTAATTTCCGCAGGATAACTACAAAAGTTTTTATGATAGGACCTGTATATTGCACAGGCTTATAGTACTTATCCAGGGCTATTTCAATTTTGAAGATGGGTGACTATGACTTAAATTCAAAGGTCACAAAGTCACTTTAGTGAACCTGGTTTCTCCATCGTAACTCAGAATTTAAGTTATGACTTCAGTATTGCATATGGTAAAAGTCCTCAATTAGGGCTTGGTCAACTTGGAACATGGATGACCAACACCAAATTACCAAGGTCACCAGGTTGGTTGGTTGATACAGAGTCTCTGATTTCTTTGTGCGTCAGGTGTATACCAATTATACTAGGTATTTGTGTTGTCCCCACTTACACTGCAATTTAGGCACTGGACCACCTAATATATATATATATATATATTTGTTAACAACAACTGAACGACCGAACGCACAAAATTTGCAACTCAGAAAGTCATTAATTTGCCACGAATGTCATTGCAAATGTAACAGTGCAAGTTTCCTGGTGAAAACAGTAAAGTTAATTTTATTGTGCTGCTATAGTCATGCTAAGCCCCAAAATCGCATAATGGAAAAGAGTGAGTTACGCCTGAGGGCGGGAGATTATTACAGAGAGAGTTACCAGGGAGATGGTATGTGATCATACAGGCATGTGCACATGGCTTCTTGGAAGAGGCAATATTATATCTATGCATTGTCTGCAGTCTTGTGACACGTAACACAGTGAAAAATTGTCACTGTGACATCCTTCGCTGATGCATAGCCTCCTATATGTGTATGTTCACAAATAAGGTATTTGTGGCCTTTAAAGGAAGGTATTTAAGACAGTGTATATGCAGTGATCCTTTTTCTGAGAGAGCACCCACAGGCCGGACCCAAAGAGGTCTTTCAAAACAGGTGGTCGTTCATTAGATGTATAATTACACTGAGAAGATAGCAAATGACTCAAAACAGCAGTGTAAAAAAGATATGCGGTCACTCATTAGGGGTGTTCGGAACTTTCATTCGCTTCGCACCACATCCACTGACATCATCACCAGTCACGCTATCTTCAGCGACATTTCTGTACTTTGTTGAGATTAAGCTTTCACTGAAATCCACGAGGAGTGGAGTGAGTCTTATGTTTAATACCGTAAGAGCGGACTTCGCTCGATATTGTACTGGTAGGTCTATTCATAATAATGAAACAAGCTAATTTCCCTAGTTTTAGATCGAATCCAGAAAGAAAACACACACACACATATATGTATATTCATTGATTGATTGACTGATTGATTGATTGATTGGTTGTCGCCCGCCCCCTCTGTCACAATGATTGTCTGGGCTGGAGGGCAGGGTTTGCGGCCCACTTTCTGGACAGTTAGAACTCGACTTATTTCATGGGACAAACCGTGTTTACTTCTTACTTATTTCGGTTGACTTTTATTTTATTTTTTTTTGGTTCATTCGACTGCGTATGGGGATATTTGTGATTTGCATTGTTTTAGTCTCATCTCAACACATCGGTGATTATGTAGCTTAGCGTTGTTGTGTTTATTTACTTGTTTATTGTAATCAAGATTAAGTGTATGTGCCATAGGGAGCGGAATAAGTATAAGCATTGTGCTTGTTTTCCAATCCCTTATCTTCATGGTGAAACAAAAAATAACAAAAAAACAGAACCCCCCAAAAAATAAAAACCACCCCCCAAAAAATAAATAAAAAACAAACAAACAAGGGGCAACAAAGACATACATTAAAACGTCAATAAAAGTAACACGGGAACTGACCAGAGAAGACAATATGCCAGCACATAGGTTTGCGATACTGTGTGGTGTTTCATAATATACCCTCGATGTTCGATACAAGGCCGCAACAACCTGGGGAAAAATGACAAAAGATAGTGAACGGAAGGTTGTTGAGCATGTTATTCAAATATCAAAGTTGGGTTTTTGTTACCCAAGAGTTTGGACATTATTGAACTCGCAAATGATATGGTATCCACTGACAATAGGTCACATCAGAGCATCAATCATAAAAAAAACCCCTCCACATTGGCAAGAAATGGTTCTGCTTGTTTGTGAAGCTTTGACCAACATTGTCAACAATTCGCGAACAAATTAAATTTTGCGTATGACCCGTGCAAAAGTGTGTACAGCACTACGAATATAAAACAGACAGCATTGCCTCAACCAGAGTCGACCCTATGACTTTTCTTGCTAGTGCAAGCACCATAGGCCATGCTGTACCAACATATTATAATTACAAAGGCAAGCATGTAAACAATAAATCGAACAGTAACGGTTATATCTAGGAACTCAAATTAGAGTCGGCGAGAGAGGCTGGTGAAATGTCACTCTGCTCATAGATTTCTTGGAGACACAGTTTGAAACTTATTGTAGGCAAACCTACCAGCAACGAACCATGTATTTGAATGTATGTCGGCAAGAAGCCTCACGTGAGCCATCCACTGAAAGAATGTGGTATCGAAAATAAACCTTGACTACTTTGTCCCCTCACCCAATCCACATCACGCAACTTTTTTTTTTTACCTGAAGTGTTTTGGCGTTCTAAAGTTCTTTTTGAAGGAGTGTGATCCTATTTGCGCAAACACCTGTATCAGAAATCGGATATCCAATGTTTACAATAAGGCCACATCCCCACAAAATCTCATTGCTGGGTTTATGGGCCCCGGAATCCAGCTATCTGATCCGACAAAGACCCGTTAAGACAAGGTGGTGGCCGGTCAGGGTGCATGGAAGCACTAGGAGTAAAACACCATCAGTGAAATGACAGCAGCCGTCACGAAGGTTGATCAATTCCTAGCGGGTCAACTGCCAGATTCTGTCGTCTGACCCTACAAGAGGAGACCAGCAGCTGGGAGACTTTGCTAACATCCATCAAAGCAAACGCGTCCTCTGCTTCGCCGGTCAAGTGGGCGCTTGATTATGTCGATGCCGCACTGCGTGCAAAGCTTCTGTGCCGCCAGGACCAGTAACTGGTGTGCTGAGGAAAAAGGTGATGATCTCACTACTGCTGGTCCATCCAGTGTGGGCCAATATTGTCTTCAGATTGTGGGCCGAGTGTCACAACTCCCAAACATGTTTTAACCCTTTCCTTTTTTTGTTTATTTGCAAATTAAAAATATACAAAGAAGTATTCCGACACAATAATACCAAAACAGTGACAGAAGGAGAGAAGCATAGAATGCTTATAGGTTCTCCTTTGAGACAAATACTGATATATACATTTACTACACTGGAAAGCTATATGCATTTGTGTTATATATATGAAAATGGGCTCTGTTCCCGAGTAGATGACAGTAATAGATTTACAAACCAGATACCAAATGTAAAAAGTAGGTGTCAGGTGTCTATAGCCAGAATATATATATATATATATATATATATATATATATATATATATATATATATATATGTATATTTATGTATATATGTATATATATATAATATACAATGTGCTCAGAGAGCGAAATCACACGTCAAATTCAAAGTGAAAATCAGTTATCAAGAACATACACCTGAACCTGCTTTTTGAATAGACAATATTGGATGAGCCTTATCAATATAACACCCCTTCAAGTTTTGAATTAAGACCGAGTCAACAGATTACATGCACGACAAGGGAAGCTGTTGACCTGTAGCATGTTATCTTGATAGGTCTCATCTACAATTCTCACCCAAATAGTTCCCAATTAGTGTAAAACATTGACGCAGACGACATTTAACCATCAGCCGGTGTTGGTCGTATATGGGGAAAGGGTTAATTAAACCCTATTCATGAGTTCATGAATACTTGTATATATACAGAAACGCATTTAGACTGTAAATGCCTAATAATATGCGGGTACGAAAATTATATTCAAGTAATCAAAACACTTTAAAAATATTGACACTGAAGTCATTGTTAAATAAAATTCATTTTCAATGCTAGGGTAACATAGTATAGGGAAATACGGGAGCTGTAAGAATTTTAAAGCCTACATCAAAAGCAAACAAGTACAACATAAAGCAAGCAGCCTTTTTTATCAACACTCATAGGAACATATTTTTGCCTGACTATTAGCCCAGCTACATTGAATCAGTAAACGACAGAAGTATTTCTCAGAGCAATATGCTTTTTTAACCTATAGAAATGGAAAAAAGAACATGTAGTTTGGGAAATGTAAGCACATATGTTCATATTTGTCCAAGGCCATGCTCATATTTCCCAGGGTACGCTCATATTCCGAAGGCAGTGCGGATATTTTCCAATTCCTGTTATAATGTCGGTTAATATTTTGTTAACGGAGATTGCATGGGCCCAATTGCGTTTTATCTCCTATGTGACTGTTGGATACTTGTTCATGTACTTTAACGTAATAAACTTCAACCATCAATATGCTTTGAAAACAGCCATACCATAACAGAAATGTTGAAATGGAACCAACTGTCAACTTAATACTTCAATACAAAATGTTCTCTGATGTAGAACACCCCTTGGTCAGGAAACTTCATTGGAAAGCAAAAGATAGATATAAAACATTGGCTTCTTGAACAAAACTTTATACCATTCTAAAAGTCGGATCTAATTTCAAGTAGCATCATTCTTCATGAAATGATATAGGCCTAGTAGTGAAATCCTTCCGGAGTTACTTGAAGTGAAGTTTACAGGAGTGTACTTTTGAGAAGTCATATGACCAGGTTGCACAGAGGATGGAAGATTCGCTTTGTATAGGAATACCACTGGGTTAGAGAGGAGATGCAACATTCACTCTCAACTGGTGCTTCTTAAGGGACACCACTGGGCTGCACATGAAATGTACGGACGGACAAGAGCAACATCTATACCCTCCTTAGGGTTGAATGGCAAAGAAATTGACACACATCCAAAGCATTTTTGGGCACGGAGTTCATATATATGACACAGTGAGGTCCAAAAGTGTAACAGCTGCACGTTTTTTTTTTACATACACGGAACCTGCGGGCCTATTGAAGAGCTCAATTTGGACATATCTGTTTACACTGAACATGCCGGTTTAAATTCTAAATTTCAATCACAGAGCAATATTTTGGTAAATATATCAGAAAATCTGCTTCTTGTGGTTTCTTTTTATATTTCAATCTTCTATTCCGTCGTTTCTTGGAAATATATTTACACCTCAGCAGATAAAAATATTTCTAATTGGAGTAGTTCCCTCTGGAATCGTAATTAGTAAGTTCTGACGTGAAAACTGTTTCAAAACTGATTGTTGGAGGGAATTACATCCATCCAAGAGAAGAAGATCTCTTTTATCTGCAAGACTATTTTTTCATGCATAACCTTTTTTTTTCTTTTTTTTTTAATAAATGTGACTGATTGTGAAAGTCGCAGCCTTTTGAATAATTTCCAGGAAATCGCTTTAAATAGTTAATTATGCCTAAACTACAAATTTCAGTTTGAACACCACTTGACCCTACCTGAACAAAAAAAATCCCATGATAGAGGCTGGCAAACGTAAATACAAGGATGATTTACAGGCATGGTTTCCTGTAAGCAAGATATCACCTGAATAGCGGCATTACTTGGCACCTGTGGCATGCTTTATTGCGTATCGGGTGACTGCTTGCTTTTTTAACCAAATATTCATGCGCGCTCCTGTAGAAAGCAACTTTTGCGACATCAAAGGGCTTTTTGTACATATAAATGACTGTTTCTGTTGTTGTTCGTTTTATCATATTGCTTTCTCAATAAAATATTATAGCATAGATACAATCATTCGCTTGTGTTTTTATGGTCAGATTTGGGAACTCAAATCATTCTTGGTGTCGGAAACCATTCACCGCAAGCGCTTCTTGGCTTCCGCCGCCATGAATGATTTTGTTCCGACAGTGAACACGGGTCAGGATATATTGTCCATGTAAACGCTGTAAATTGGTCGACAGTCAGTTGTGGGGAGCATGGGTTCAAGAAATTACCACGTTAAATCATTTTAAAAATAAAAGGGGTGGAATATTCAAGGCACCGTTGCACATTAATAATGTGAATGTGGTGATAAAATAACAAGTCAAACCTTTTAGCGTTTTGAAATGATAGGCCCATCTGACACGCTGGTGTGTGATTCAAGTTAGATTTTAGGCCTACCCCTAAGAAAACGGATGTTTTTCGACAGACTTGACTGACTGTGATATGCAATTGCAACAGATCAGGCCTTGAAATGTCTTGAAATGTGAAAAAAAAGTACTGTTTTTTATACTAGGTTGGGAAATATTGGCACCATTTCTACATACTTACTAGAAGTACATCAGTATAGTAAATGTAGGTATTGGCTTTATCATTTCTCATAATGTGCCTATAAGTTCTGAAATTAATTCAGTTGCACGGGGCCTGGCTTGAAGCAATAAATCACAGCCGCAGGTGTGAGCGTCTGGGTGCCCATGTTACCAAAGGTGACATAGCAATTAATTACACTACAACCTCTAGCGAGAACACGTTTCTTTGTCCTATTATCACCCAAATGGTCACATTTTACACAACAAAATGACCTGAAAAGGGATATCATTTCAACAGTGGTCAATGTCTCTGCAAAAGCCAAAAGTCCACGGGTTTAATCGACTTACTTCCAAGGTATGGTCATCAACAATCAACAATATTTTGTTGGCTGCTGATTGAGCTTGTGTGATTTTTTGTACATTTTGAAGGAGTTGCATGGCAAATACGTCATCGTCTGTCCGGTCACTGCAGGAGACTCCGGTGCATCATCAATGGTTCTAGGCTTCATTCTTTTGCATGGAAAAGCAATGAATGGTGGGTCATTTATGGCAAACCATTGATTGTAGCAGGTGATCAGAATTGTAAATATTTACAGCTTGAATGTTGGATATGAAAATGCTTTTTGGGTCTCCGCGGGTACTGCGCCTAATTTCTTTTGAAGCTTCCGAGTTTAAACTCCGGACAAAATGAGGTTGGGAAATAGAGACATCAAGGAAAAAAAAATAAGAAAAATAGCTATCTGTATTTGCAGATGTGCACGGTTAAACAACAACTCACAGCGTATTGATAATTACACAGGAGACGTTTTTTTTTTTTTTAACATTGAACCGTAGTAATTGGTTATACTTTAGACCAAAATTTATATTAAGTTACAAATTCTTGATCAACCACGGATATCGTGACTTGACATGCCACAAGCCTCTATTTCTTGTTACCCACCTGAAAAAGTAAGTTCTTATCCTTGGTAAAAGAGCAAGGATCCCAAGTGTACGAATTTTATAAAAAATGATTCGTGAAATGTTACATTCAATAATTTGAAAGAAACTGTACTTGCATTTGCCAGGTAAGTTGTGGACCTACATGATGACAAACTAAAAAATATGGAGGATACATCGGATTGTGCGCACAACGCTCAACTGCAGAAGCAGCAAACTGGTTTAGGGCCTACAATCGCGTAGGTTAGGCGCCATGACACGGCTAGCACCGTAATAAGCGAGCGCAGCTTTAATCCTTATCACACACACACACACACACACACACACACACACACACACACACACACACACACACATATATATATATATATATATATATATATATATATATATATATATATATATATATATATATATACATGTATTGGGTGGTTTATGGGCAATTATACACTGCCACAAAAGATTTACAATGGAATAGGTCCTACAGCCGGTTTTTCATGCCCATTGTCTGCGGGTCAATTATAATCCTCAAACTGGACCGTGGGCAGTATATATACCAAGTCTAGCTTACCACAATTTCTAGGCATTTATAGCTTCCCATAATATCTAGGCAGATTTGCTAATTTGTACGTTTCTGAAACCCCTTAGGTAGAATTTAAGGCAAACATGGTTTATGGGCATTTTTCAACTGCCGATAAACCAAACAACTGACCACAAGACGTTCTGAGGATTACAATTCTGCCCATAAACCCCTCAAGACGTAACTATAACTATAACTATAACTAAAACTATAACTATAACTATATATATATATATATATATATATATATATATATATATATATATATATATATATATATATATATATGTATATATATATATATATATATATATATATATATATATATATATGTGTATATATATATATGTATATATATATATATACATATATATATGTGTGTGTGTATGTATGTATGTATGTATGTATGTATGTATGTATGTATGTATGTATGTATATAACTGTAACAATACCAACACGGGCGGACCTAAGCGTTCAAAATTTGTAGCCAAATGGGGAGGTAAAACTGTAATTGATGCAGAATCCGAAAAGATTCTTATATAATTCATGATAAAATAAGTTAGCCCTTTACGAATTAGTTTAGCCAATTCAAAACATTACCATTTGGTTTATTGATTAATGGCACAAGCAGTCCCTGAAAAAAACTTTGTCTCCTATATGTAACATTCAGTATTCAATATAATGTTGACTTCGCATGTATCTGACAGTTTCCATTTGGTTTAAACATATTTTATTCGCAAAAACAATTGGCCAACAAGCACAATGCCTATATGAAGGCCTCTTGTACATGAATTGACAATGCAACAAAAAGCGGATAACGTTTAGATAACAAATTGAGAACGCACAGGACATAACAAATATGATGGGAAAGAGGAAGAGACTAAGGAAATGAGTGGGCGTTATTCCCGTAAATGCATGAGTATAATTGGAAATAACAGTATTAGAATACATATAAGACTTATCTTAAAGTTTGTAATATGTTTGCCTTGTGCCTAATTATGTGGCTAATTATGATGGTACAGCTGCAACCCGGTACTAGGGCAACTAACATTGAATCTTTAGATGGTGTTCTATTTGTGAACTGCCTGGAATATATCCCGGTTTTCATAACTATTTTGTCTTAACAATCCAAAAAGTAAGGTTTTTAAATTGAAGTCTGCAAGGGTAATTGTTTTAGATTGGAGTTCGTCTCTCGCCGTAACCTGTTTGTTGCATTGGAAACAATAATGAAAACTGCCCTCTGCTGCAGTACCACAGGAACAAAGTGGTGATTCAATAAGATTCATCCTGTACAAATCTTTGTTCAGCTGGACACAGCACATTCTCAGTCTAGCGTGTATAATACATATCCTTCGATTTCCAAAATAAAACATTTCATTACATTTCGGCTTGGATTTATTTAATTTCTTCTTAAATTCAACTGAATCGTCAGACTTTTTAACTGATTCTGGAAGGTTTCATTTGCGCTCTGTGGCAGGAAAAAAATTATAAAAGGTATTTGTACGAGCATAAATTGAGCTAATAATATCCTGCTTTGATCTGATATTGTGTCTAGTTCGTTCTTCAACAGTATGTGGAATTAAATTGCATAAATATAAGGGAGCCAGTCCATTAACTATTTTGTACGTTAATACGAGTTTGTGTTTGCGTCGTCGTTCAGAAAGTGGCTCCCATCCGGTCTCAGCATATATTTTACCATGGTTAGTATGGCTCAAATTACCCGTAGCAACTCTGGTTGCAACCAGCTGAACAAAATCAAGAAGGTCCTTGTCTGACTGTGTGCATCCATCTCAAACTACATTGGCATATTCTAAGCAGGGTCTAACAGAAGAAAAACACAAGGATTCAAGTGCACGTCTATTAAGTTTGTACTGTAGACATTTCAAAATACCTGTCAGTTTCCTTGATTTAGCTACAATATAATTAATGTGCGCCGACCAGCTGAGATCCGAAGACAATATTACACCAAGGTGTTTGTGTTGTCCAACGCTGTCAATAATTTTTTGTCCAAATACTAGATCGGGGTGATTAACAGGCCTTTTCTTTTCACTTAATAAAAGTGTTTTGGTTTTAGTAGGATTAAATTTTACAAGCCATTGGTTTGCCCACTCTGAAACTGATGTAAGGTCTTGGTTTAGTCTGACCGCACTTTCAACTGGCTCATCAATTTGTATACAAAGGATGGTGTCATCAGCGTAAACTCTTATTTCAGACTGCATAATGTCTGTTAGGGTCGTTCACGTAAATAAGGAATAATAGTGGGCCTAATACGGACCCCCGTGGGACACCTGCTTTAATATTACCCTATTCAGAGGCTTTCCCTTGAATAACGACACGTTGAGAGCGACCTTGAAGATAACTCTCAACCCACTGAAGTAAAGGACCTCGGATTCCCGCCTTCTTCATTTTATAAATCGAACCTGGGTGATGGACTTTATCAAATGCCTTAGTCATTTTGCAAAATATTACACGAACTTCCTTTCGTAAATCAACGGTTTTACAAAACTCATGATACAGATACACTTGCTGATTTACGGTTCCATCTCCTGGGATGAAACCCAGTTGCTTTCCTGATAGGGCGTAATTGTCTCTTATAAAATGAATATGTGCTTGAAGACAGCACGTTCAAAGACTTTGCCGGCACAACTTAGAAGTGAGATGGGCCTATCGCTACTACAAAGCTCAGGTGGTCCACCTTTTGGAATGGGAGAGACATTAGCTTTCTTTCATTCTGCTGGAAAAAAGGAATGAGACAGTGAAAGATTAAAAAGTTTTGTTAAACAACATGAAATACATGGTGCAGCTTCCTCTATCAACAAAGTGCTGATATACCATCTGGCCTACAAGCCTTATCTACATTAAGAAATTTCAGTATATAAAAAACAGACGGCTCAGTTATGACAATATTTTCTAAGGTGTTTTGTTGAAAGGATGTGTCATCTGTCAAAGTAAACAGTGTTGCGTCAACTCGATAATGTTGCAAGAAATACTCATTGGGGACATTTGCTTTAGCCGCTTTATCAGAAGTAACCGAATTATTAGATACTAAAGCAGGGATTGAAGAATTAGAGTCACCAGACATAAAACATTTTACCATTTTCCACCAATTTTTACTCTTAAATTTTCCTTCGTTTACCACATTAAATTGTTTTTTGTTTGTTTTTTTTAAATGATACTCTTCTGCTGAACGCAAATCATAAATGTATGCATTACGTAAATCTCATAAGTACCTCCATATATGGGGGTTTTCATTAGAAACCTTTGCTTTGTTATGAATCCTATTGAACTTACGTTTTATTGTGCGCGTAACTTAGAGTTGTATCAGGGAGCATCATTTTGTCTTATTGTCACTGAACTGGTGGGAATAGAATTCCGAGCAACATTTAAAAAAGATTCAGTCCACAAACAACAAGCTATATCCAGATTGTCAGTGTTGAAGCAGGCTTCCCAGTCAACGTTGCTTAAATTTCCACGGAAAACATCAAAATCTGCCTTGGAGTTTTCCCAAATAGATCTGTCAAAACAGTAATCTTATTCAACTATGAATAACGTGTTTGCAGCTGGCGTACAGTGATCGCTTTGTGCGAAAGGTGGCAGCACACTCGCAGTTTTAACAAACTGGGCCATATTACTTATTATCTGATCAAGACTGATTGAAGTTTGTTCCGTTATTCTTGTTGGCTCTGTGATATGAATTTTCACATTTTTATTGAGTCCGAAATTTATGAGCTTTTTACCATGGTACGTTTTGGGATCAGAATTCAGGTTCCATAATACTACGAATGTTGAAAAATAATGCGTAATAACCCCGGGGTAATAAATTTAAACAAATGGCATACATGTAATACTATGACCCCACAGCGATAACAATACCATGTTGAGTATTCTGGCGTTTAATTTGCAGCTGGCTGCCAGTGATGTGTAGATTCAGGTGCTGTGCGTTTTTTTCTTTTTTTTTTTTTTACACAGAGAGTGATACGATGGGGATTTAGTGTTTTTGTTTTTATCACTGTTATCATCACCATAATCACACTATATATTGTTACCATCATCACTGTGACCTTCATTATCATCATCATCATTGACATATCCATGACCATCCCTGTTTTGTCACCATGACTACCATCATCAGCACCATCATCATGACCATTATCATCGCCATGGCCTTCATCACGTTTTTTTGTCACTATCGTCACCACAACTATCATTGTCACTATCATCACCATGACCTTCATCATGGTTTTTGTTACCACCGTCATCCACATCATTATCACCATGGCCCTTATTGTCTCCATCACGATCCTCATCATCACTGATTATTGTTTCATCTTTATTTTTAGTTGACTCTTGCTCATCCAAGAGTTCAGATGGCAAAGTGACACATACACACTTGATAGCTGTGGGTAACGCAGCTTGATATGTACATGTACCCCACTGTTTGCACTGGAAATATGTGGTACTGCTGGGATAGTGGAAGTTCTCTAAAGTGGACCGAATTTTGTTCATTAAAAAGTTCCACCATATTGACAAAACACATACACTGGACATTGAAATAATGTTACCGTGGCATATATTTCTACATCTTATCCCCAACTGGTACTTTTGCCACCTGTTCTTTCCATGTGTCGCGAGTGATGATCAAAATTGTCCACGTTTGCAGAGAAGATACCTCTATGACTCCCTATGAATTGACAGGTTTTGAAATGAAGTATTGAATGTAGTTCTTCCATATGGAACAAAAAGGTACTGACTGCATAATTGATATCACACTGCAACACGGAATTTAGCTGTATCTTCTTTCAATATGGATGGTTAAAATATATGCCTCTGGTCATATGTTTTCTCACCAGCAGTGACCAGTACAGGGGTCAAACTGTATACTTGCATGTCTGATATTTCTTGTTGGAACATGCAGACATACCCATGTTAAAAAATGTCAAAGCTGTACAAGAATCAATTTATGGAAAATAAAAGTAAAATTAAAATACAATGAAAATTGACAGATTTTATTTGTTAATCAGTCTGGGACCATAATATGTTCTTTAATTATTTGAAGAATTACAAATTGCTAGAAAATGTCCTTCGCAAGTTGTGGAAAATTAAAAAATATCAAGAAGAAGGTAACGGATATGGCTATTTATACATGTAGTTCTGGGATATGGGTGATAAAAGTGAGTGAGACATTGGTGATATTTGGTTTTCAGCAATTATCATGAAATGGGCACGTGGCACAACATTTTTTGACTTATACTGCTATAAAAGCTTCTTAATTGTAGGCCTAATTCAACACAGTGTGGGGAAAATCAATTTCGGAGTACTATTTGGATATTTTCAGTTCGGCAAAAATGGGAAAAAAGGAACTGCAGAATGATAAGTTTCCAGCAAGCGCCCCTCCCTCCGCAACAGTTAATTGAGACAAGCACACTTTGTCCTACTTGAAAGTGAATTTCACTCCGCAACCTTCCACTCTGGTAACGACTTGAGACAACCTTTTACGCTGGGAAGGAAGGCACGACTCGACAACTTCCACGTTGGAAAGGGAGGTACTTACACGCTAAGAAAGTGACTGCAGTGTAGTATCGGCTGCTAGAGCTGAACATCGGTGGTTACTGCAGAATTTTAAATGAGGTTTAAGTTTTCTATGGAAGGTATGAACACACACTTTTTGCATTCACAAAAAGTGTACAGTGCCACCACAATAATTACTGTAAGCATTAGTTTGGGATATTATGATCGTGAATGCTATTTGTAGGCATAATTTGGTCAATCGAAACTAAACAAGTTTAACCATCGTTTTCATTTTCCTTAAAATCATAATGAAAACACCAGACACCCTGTAAATAATGACGCCTTTCAAGATATACAATTTTTAGTATCAACGAATCTGCGCAAAAAGACGGACTATTAATAGTACCGCCACACCCCCGTAAGTGAACAGCAATCTGAGCGGGCAACATGTTGCTTTGTAAATTGTAGCCGCTAAGGGATGTAGGTGATATCTCTGAGTTGCGATCTGGAAGGCCTCCAGAAGCGACCTGTGACTGCACTGTCCGAAGACATTATTTAACGTAAGACGCAACATGCGCAACAAATGTTACATACTTTGCGATGTTAAAGTTACCCTCACACCTGTAAACTTCATCTAGCCCGCGGAAACAATTTGCAGCCTCAGAAGCGTGTTTGCCAGGCCCAGGTTCCAGCAAGGTTTCAACAATGCGAATATGTGAATCGTTATCATTGATCACATTCTATCGTCAACGTTTTCTGAATGGACATGAATTATTGACATAATTTCCATAGTGCCCGGTAAGTTAGAAACTTGGGTGTAAATAAAACTGTGGAAATTTCCCGCGATGCCTAAAAAATTGCGTTACATGCAATGGCGCTCCCAGCGGCGAAATTCTCGTTCGAAAGAGGTAGACCGTGATTTGTAAACACTATGCACTCTCCACCATGGTAGAACACGGTTCATATACGTGCGTAACCATGAGAGCTCGCTCACTTTAAAACGATTTCCTGCCAGATAACAGTCTACAAATAACGCTTTTCACTATTGAAAATGGGAAGATTCGAGAATAGGTTTATCGACCACACCTTTAAGTTTTGTTAATGTTTATTTTCTAGTTAATCTTATACCACAATATATCAAATTTTCTTTACCAGAAGGTCAACATGAAATTTGAAACCGCGCATGACGTTCACCTGCTTATGTTTTTAACACAGAGAGAGAGAGAGAGAGAGAGAGAGAGAGAGAGAGAGAGAGAGAGAGAGAGAGAGAGAGAGAGAGAGAGAGAGAGAGAGAGAGAGAGAGATACTTATACATAAGTTCAAAATGTCAGTAAATGTCATCATGTCATTTGAATACAGCATTTGCGCTCGGCTTTATATGTCAGGTAAATATAATAGGCCTATTCAGTGCCCATGTGGTATATACAAAGATAATCCGATCAATACCTTGTCCGTTAATAAAGATATAAACAGGAATACGACGCTGATTGAGGAATGTCGTTCATTCAATTTTCAACCCAAAGTTCCGCAAGAAGCCTAATAATGTCAATACCAATAAACACAGTGTCCGTCACAAAAGAGTGAACGGACAAAAACAATGTATAAGATGTATGGAGACAAACCCATCTAGAAGACAGAGAGCGTTCACAATAGAGCATTGACCGGGTACACGGTACCCACAGGATAGCTCACCAGAATCGGGCACCCGGGTACAAACGTTGTATCCGGGTACCCGTAAAATTTCAGACTCCAAACAGCTTTCTTCTTTTTTGATATTGCACAGAGCTCGGATTGCTACTGGTATAGCTTTCACAGCGTTTTGTGGTAGCTTTCCAAACAATTTCCCCGCGAAAAAGCCAAGCCAGGTCACTTGGCAATTTACAAATATAACGTCGGGTGCGGGTACGAGAAACCCATCCAGAGGACAGAGTGTTCACAACTTCATATGGACAAGAAGACACCACATGCTGATTCAATGCAGATTAGATTCTGTTTTCGGTTCCTAGATGTACGTCTCAGTGCCCTTATAACTAGGCCAGACATCATCAGGTTTCCATCATGTTCTCTCCGCTGTAGTTGTGATATCGAAGTCAACACAAAATAAAGTGGGACAAAATTTCCGGAAATGAAATATATCAAAATAAGCAGCGTAAAGGTACAAATAAAAACTGCGACATCTAGAATAACAGACGACCAAAGGAACACACGCTCCAGACGCTGACAGTTATTGGAGGAAATAAAAACTAAAACACCAAGGGAAACAATCCACAATCCATTATGCTTAATCACACACACACACACACACACACACACACACACACACACACACACACACACACACACTGGCAAGAGGACCCAAGTGAGGTCCTTGATAAATGTATCAAGGACCTCACTTTGCCGTCCTGTGTTCTGCAATATATTTTGTGCCTATATTTTTGGGAGAACATCCTTTGCATGCAAGGTTATACAAAACAACTGAAGCTGTTTCTGTTGGTCATTTATCATTTAAAATTTGATAAAAAGAAGACTGTGACAGTCCAGTGCTCAAGTGACCTTTTATGAACAGACTGTGAATTTCCTTTGCAAAAGTTGTCTTTGGCTTGCATACTAATCAATGCATGCATCAGCGAAAGGTACCCGAATTGAAAATATGTTAACAAGAGGATATTGACAGTCCTGTACTCACCTTTACATGCACATACAAGTTGTCCTGTGAACCTCAGAACGATATCAAGGTCACCTTAGTTTAAAGACCATCATCACTGTTGCTAACATGGACATAGTCCCTTACAGTTTTTTCCAAACTTTGTTTAAAACAGAAAAGGACAGCAGCACCATGTACTGAACAATTCTGGTGGAAATCAAGTCCACTTACATTCCCTGGTGAATATATTTTAACTTCACTATACACTTAATGACAGTAGCAATGTTTGAGCTTTTGTGGTTCTCCATAAGGGTTAAGTGGAGACTGTTCATGGATGTCTCAAGCTGATTCCCATGGTCATAGGGCTACTTATTGTGTGAAGTTCAGACTACACACATGTGTTCAGCAAAGTAAAGGGATTGCACAGTCCACTTTTGAATTTTATGCAAAAAGTGCACAAATTTTTCGTGAAAAAACAATAATAAACATGATCCATGGAACAAACTGGCCAGAAGGCCACCAGAGATACACCCTGGCCAAGCTTGAAAGGATTTGGCAATCGTTTTGAGAGAGGTCGCAATGTGATTTATTGATGTATCACTGGCAATAGAATTTGAACCATAAGGTAAGCTGACAACTCAGCTTCTTTAAAAACTTCTTAATGCTAACAATAGATAACTGAACAGTTATGCTGTATACACCTCTCTGAATAATATTATGACTAAGCAAGTTCCAAGAAATCGACGTTATTACAAGAATAGTCTTGAAACAATCTGCCGCAATTTATCCTATACTGTCCTACTTCAAGGACTGAGACAAATTGTCTTTGCATTTTAGCTTTTATTAACAACACTGGTTTTCCTGGAGATTTTTATCTGTTTGTTGATTCATTCATTTTTCTCTTTACAAATGCACGTGAAGGTGAACAAATTTGACACTGACTAGAGGTATTTAGTGCAAATAAGAAATTTACCGAAGGAAATAATATTCCATTTAAATTGAAAAAGGTATTTCTTTTATTCAAAATCATAAACAGAGAGTGACAAAATTTTAGGATGCACCCTAAGAATCTTTCTAGACTGCAAAATGTCTGTGATACGGTGACTGGAACTGCTGTATGTCACAACAAGGGAGCATTGAAAAAGAAAGACCAAACATGACTTTAAATTAAAGTTCTTAAATTATAATGAAACATGCATTGTCCTGCCCCCATGTATACAAGACAAAGAACAGAATGTATTTCAAGGTTGGACACTATGTATCTTCACACAGTAATGTAATTTTTATACGTACACATAAGCGTTTCGGCATGCTGAAACATTGCACAATATCCCAACAACAACAAAGGCCAACCAGTGACATCTTTAATCCACCCCCTTATGTGTATTTATGCAATATTGTAATGAGCAGAGTCATATTTTCCAGTCTGGGGCTTCTCGGTTGTTGGAACCCATCTGGTATACTATTGAAATGCATCCTTTAATGATGAAAATTATCAATATCTGCATTACCAGCGCCCTTAGGGATCTGGTCACAGAACTCCAGGTTGCTTAGTGCCCAACCCACACCAAAGGAATCTGATGACCTATAAGTGTGCTGTTAATTTTCTGAACTATTTCGTCTGCATTTTTCACGATGGGAAACAATCCACAATCCATTATTTAAGGAAAAAAAATCATGACAAGAGATAATCAACGTCTGCTGATGAGCTTTTTTTAAATTCTTTTTTGTGTGTGTGTGTGTGGACCTGTTTGAAGGAAGAAAAAAATCTTGAAGAACAGCCACAAAAAGGGGACTTGAATAGACATTGACATCCAAACAAATATGACCATCACAACATGCCAGTTTGTTCCACATACACTTTCCATTCCATTTCGGAGATTAAAGGCATTTTTAAGAAACAGAATGTAAAAATTCTTACAGACACTGTTTCTGTCTTTGTCTTAAAAAGCTAACTACAACAATCCATTAAAAAAGAAATACACATTTCCACTTTCCGTGACACCCATCAGGTACAAGCACATGTCAATCAAATTCTGGCAGACTTGTCAATCTGTTATCCAGTCTAAAAGATTGATATTTTCCATGGCAAAATTTCTTTGCAATGCCTTAACATTTTTTGTGCTTATGGCAAAAAAGAAATATGCTGAAAAACTGCATTCCAAGGAAAGTGGTTAAATACAAGCATAATATTTGAAGATATTTTCAGTGAAATATTTAGTGTAAAAGAACAGTTAAAAAAAGAAAATAATAATATAAATAACATAGAAGCCATTCGCCGTTTGCAATGAAAAAACACACCCATCTATCTGCAGAAATCATTTTACAAGATTATTAGGACCATTTTATGTTCACAGATTTTTAAATCGCCAAGGAAACCCTGTTATAGAAGTGAAATTTGCTTGCATTTCAAGTTTTAAATGTGATAGTAGACAGATTTCCAATAATTCATGGATATTTAAAAATAAACATCAGAATATGTTGCCCATTGTACTTATTCAAAACTGGTGCGGTGGCACATGCAAAAGTAAAAGGGAATGCGCTTCATTTTGACATAGATTAAAAATAATGTAATCAAGTGACAGGAAAGGCTCACATTTTACACTGGACAAGCTGCACTGCTCTTCCTAACTTTGATTTGTTAAGTCCAGATGAATGTTTTAAGAGCCTTTTTACCCAATGCATGTACATAGATAATTAAATGTATTATATTTAGAGAAACACAACTTTAAAAAAAAAAGTTCTGTAATTAAGTCCACATTGTACCTTTTAGTTTCTATATAATCTTTCACAGTTCTATATAGAAGGGCTTAATGGGGAGGGAGGCGGGTAGGGTCCCAGTATGCTGGTACAGATAATTTTGCCCTGGTACATGGTGTAGAGAAAAATAGATATTGGAAATAAAATTAAATGGTACGAAATATAGCAAATAGTCTTCCAGTATGCAAGTACAGCAAATGTCCAGTGTGCATCAGTATTGAAAACCTCTTTGGAGAGGGTGGATTTCATTATAAATTTTTTTGGCTCTGACAGGTGACATTTAAATATAATTTAAATATAATTGCATTTCACATTTCAGGTGTCTGATACTATGAACTATTTAAGTGTGTGGACAGTTTAATTGTATTTTTAATGGTAACTATTCAACCCATCAGACTCTTTATGATATTTGTACAAGTGAGTCCTCTGGCAGGATCAGAAGAGTCACGTGATATTTGTGCACAACAACTTTGAAGCCAGTCACAGTAAGCTATAAAAGCATTGACAACCTGGCAAGAATACCAGCCAATCACAGTCCTTCTGCTACTAGTGAGGCAGATAAAATAACGAATTTAAATGTGAATTTATCATACTTTGAAGATTTGAACAAGGATACAGATCTGTTAGTGGTAGCAAAGAACGACACTTGTTTGGACATCTACAAGTGCTTGATTTTAAATGCTTACTGCCACTAATTTTACGGAAAATAGTTTTACTTTGTGCTGTGGATTTCATGTGTAGCTCTGATATGCTTGATAAGTATTCTGGCACATGGTTATCGATACTAGCAAGTTCCCTGTAATGGTTACATGACAGGGTCATATGTAGTCTTATATTATAGGTACATAATTAATTGTAATTCGTTTTGTTTTTGTTAGTAAAGATGGCATTCAATGGGTGCATTTCTATGAGAGTTTGTAAGATGAGAGTTTGACTGCTGTTTCGTTATGTTTTGAACTTGAATTCATGTGTATAAATATTGTTTTTGTTATGTCCTGAACCTTACTCCTCATGGAATATCATAAACCTTTCTCTGTTGTCTGCAAGCTGCATTCAAATGTTAGAACTCTTGGGTTTTCCTACTGATTCTTGGCCTGGCTTTGTGTGCATGTGGACATGTCTGATTTGGACATTTTGCAAAATTGGTGCAAATGACAGAGGCAGCACTCATGAGCCTTTTTTGTGGTATATTTGTTATTTTTATATCATACCAATACAACATTCTAAGTTATGTGCAGTATACTGATGTACACATTTTTCATGAAATGTAAAGTAGACTGAAGTGACTAAAATATCTGAAGCCATGTGCCATGTGTTCATGGAACATGATGCAGGGCAGATTGATCCTGTCTGTTTCATGAAAGCATTCCATGTCCTAAGGTAGACCTGTAGGTAATCTTTCATGCCAGCTTTTGGCAGCCAATGGATGTCCAGAGTAAGATACTGACTTCCTGGATACTGTGACCATAAACTCTTTTTTTCAGGGCGTTAGCAACAAGGAGGCACCTTACAGGTCATGATGCAGCAACCTACTGACTTGGAAGATGCCTTACAGCTCTTAAAATTAAATGACTTTGTATGACCATTTTGACAAAAATAGACAGACTGGAAAAATGATGAAGACAAATCAGGAGGTTAGGAAGAGGCTTTTGAAGGACAATAAAAATTGTCTGGGCTGCTGAAAAAAGGGGAATACAACAACCACCATATCCCTAAGTTTTAGTCCTCAAAGGACTTTGATATCTCTAAGGTGAAATGCCATGGCTTCAATGAACTTGGTCACATAATTCGTGATTGTGTCAATAAATCACATTTATCTTCGAGAACACCAGGGTCACCAAACTTGAATGGGTCAGGGTAGATGACCAATGCTTGACCCCTGCAGATATTTGTGGCCAGAGTTTGTTGAATTATTCTTTGTCATTGTTAAGAGTTTGAAGCTTGGAGAGCGTTAGTAGGGAGTTGATTTTGTCTGTAATTAAGCACAATAAAGAGAATACAATCAGTGTGTAAATAATGTCTTTGGCAAAAAAAGACAGTGGTGCCCCCTACCAGTGTCATCCAAGCCAAAAGAATCTCACAATTTTCTGATAGAACAGGTGATGCAATCATACCAACAGGGCAACATCAAGGATTGCAGCTTCCTTTCATGTTAGAAAAAGGTTGAGGTCAGATTGTGGTTATCATTATGAATGTCACTGGTAACTTCCCTAGTTTGAAAGCAGGCCATTTCATTGGGAATGCTGTACTATCTGATGGGGTAGTGTTGGCTGAGATGGATGATATCACCTCCAAACAGCAACCAGCATCCCGTGTGGATGGTGGAGGTGTGGATGACATGATGATGGAGAATTCTGACATCAGTCATTCTAAAGTATATGAGAACAAACTTCCCGCATCAAGACTCAATCAAATTTGACAGTTGGAACATGACCAAGCATCAGTTACACAAGAGGTACCACAGAATCTACAAGAATTTCATGAATGTTCTGGAAAAATTCAGACTTTAGCCAACAGAAAATTTTGACAAATGTGCTGGTTGTATTTTCAGATGTATTTTCAAAAGGTGATATGGATGTAGGTTGATTCACACCAATCAAGCATTGTATCAACATTACATGGGGGATACACAACCAACATGACAAAGGATGAGAATGACACCACTTGGGTTCCAGAAAGAGCAGGAAAAACATCTAAATACACTATTGGATACTGGAGTCATAAAGCATTCTAACTCTGATTGGTGTTCAGAGCCAGTACTTGTACACAAAAAGGATGGGAGTGTTTGACGTTGCATTGATTATTGTCAGTTAAACAACATAATGGTAAAAGATGCATATCCTCTTCCACTAATAGAAAAATGCTTGGACACACTTACTGGTTGCTATTATTACAGTGCTTTTGACATTGCTAGTGGGTGTTGTCTTATCAAAATTGATGTGCATGATCAGCATGAAATAGGTTTCATTACTAAATGTGGATTGTTCAAACATCAGCGTATGTCATTTGGGCTCACTAGGGCGCCAAGCACTTTTCAGCAGATGATGCATCTGGTTTTTAGAGGTCTAACATGGTGAATGGTGCTTGCCTATCTTGATGATTATGTTATTATGGGAAAAACATTTCATGATCACTTAAAAAATCTTTTGGAAGTGCTCAAGAAGGTTTGACAGTACAATCTAAAGTTGAAACCTAAATAATATTCCAAACACAGATCAAGTTCCTGGGTAAGGTTGTGTCTGGTGAAAAGAATTGTTGTTGATCCAAACAATGAGCTTTTGTTGATTAGCCAATCCCCACTAATTTGAATGAAGTGGAATCAATCTTAGGCTTTGTGAACTACCATAGAAACCACATATCAGACTTAGCAGATATAACAAAATGTGTATATGAGCTCACTAGTCCTAAGTTAGGTTTTTCATTGGGGTGAATTGTATGATTAAAAGTGCATTCTATAAATTAACGAACTGCTTATTGGTGCACCTGTGCTGTCTTTGCCACAGCCAGATGGGATGTTCATCTTGGATTATGATTCTTGTACTGGTCCATTGAAGCCAAACTCAGTAAGTTGCAGATGGGAAGGAGAGAATGATTTCTTATACTAGTATTTCACTCACTCCCACACAGTGTTGTAGTTGTACTACAAGAAAGGAATTGCTATCTGTGGTCCATTTTACCAGACAATTCTGACATTACTTGCAGGGGTGACCATGTTTGTTGGAACTGATCATCATAGTTTGACTTGATTGCAGCAATTTAAGCTTTTGGAGGGTCAGCTTGCAAGCTGGAATGAAGAGCTTTGCCAGTATGATATGACCATATTTCATTGTCATGGGAAATACCATGTTAATGCTAATTCCCTGTCAAGGATCCCAGAAAAGTTGGACATGTGCCTCTGTTATACAGCTGAAACAAAAGTGACATCTCTTCCCTGTGGTGGTTTTGCATGTTGCATGCATGCACAGCTTCAATAGGCTCAGTTTGGATATGATGTTGATGACGTGGTTCCATTGGCAGTTGGCATATCTGCTGATCAAGATCCAGGGGTGGTGAATTGGATGTACAGTTTTTCAGCACAGAAAGTACAAGACATGCAGAATTGTGACACAGACTTGCAGACGATCAGAACATGGTTAGAATCTCAAGATCCTCCTTTAACTCATGAACTATGGTTATCAAGTCCAGCCATAAAACACTTATGGTTATGCAAGAGCCTGCTGGAAGTGAGGAGTGGTACTCTTTACTGTAAGCTGGAAGGGCCATTTCCAAGATGGTGTTTAGTGGTTCCAACTTCTATGAAGGATAAAGTTATGAGGTTGAATCATGACCAGGCTGTGTCAGGACAGATCATGCAGAAAAAACATTGGATAAAGTTAAGAGATCGTTTTATTGGCACCAAATGTCCAAGGATATGGTGAGTCACATAGGAACATGCGCTAAATGCAACAAAAGCCAAAAAAACCCCTCCAAGATGGCCAAGGGCATCATTAGAAAGATATTGCCTTGGCTCTCTGATGGAATGGGTGCACATTGATATTGTGGGTCCAATTCCAGCAGTCGCCATGGTAACAACTACATTTTGATGCCTGTGGATCAAATTGGCAAATGGATGGAGTGTTATCCCATCGCCGACCAGACAGCAGAGACCATTGCTGAAAAAGTTGTGTATGATTTGAGCTCTAGATTTGGCTGTCCTTTTTCAGATATATTTAGATCAGGGAGCAGTTTGGAGTGATCTGTGGACTTCTGCAGATTACCAAAATCAGAACTTCCCTATATCATCCTTGTTCCAATGTCCAGGTCAAGAGATATAATTGCCTGCCATTGCAGCATGTTAGGTGTTGTTTATGTGGAAAGCAAAACACCTGGGATTAAGATCATCCACTATTAGCAGGAGCAATAGGCAGCATGGTTCATCATTAGACAGGATATTCAGCAAATATGATCATGCTCAGCAGAGAAGTGATCAAGCCCATTAATATTTGCTGGGTACCCATTTATCTGGGACTATACAGAGTGTGTTCCAGAATATGTCAAACAGTCGCATGTGTGGTTAGAAAGAGTTCATCAGCTGGTCCGGTAAAAAGGGAACAGTGCTCAAGAGAGACAGAAGTTTCACTAGTTTCTAAAGGTCATGGAAAGATCTTATCAGTATGGGGATTCAGTCTATATATAACATTTTGCATCCAAGATCAGACAAAGTCAGAAGCTGAAGCTTGTGTGGGTATATCCTTAGATAAAAACTCAGGTTCTTTCACCTGTGTATTGCAGGATCAAGAACAAGAAGCAGGAATCAATGAACCACCATGACTGGCTTATAATGTGTGAAGACTTGCATTTTCCAATGTGAAATTCAAGGATGCGACACAATCTCTCAGAATTGGATGTAATTATTGCATATAATGAGGAATAACCAGAGGAAGAAGATAAGGTGAATGTTGCCACCCTGTTTGGAATTGATGGAGATGAACAGAACGATGTTCTGGATGATGGTGGGGACCAGAATAACCTGGTAAATGAAGAGGATCCAAGCAAGGATTCCAGTCAGATGGGCAATGGTCCAAGCTATAAAGGAGGTTCATACTCACTTGGTGGAGATGGTACGGATACCACTGATAATGATCTGTCAGTAAACAGACAGCTAATGTTGTAAGCAGTGCACAGTATCAGGAGAGGAAGGCAGGATAGGAGACCTGGTTACCTTTGTTATTTATAGTAAATAAAATGGTTCTACAAAATAGTGCAAGCAAGTCTTTTCTGTTTGTTTTACTTTTGTTGTAGATTTTACAGTTGGACTGCAGAGTGGTGGATGCAATGGATGCAGCATGAAGCAGATTCTGGTCTGCTTTTGTTATGCTACATTTTGTGAATAGTGTAAATATGAATTTTATATATAGGTTTTATTCAGCGAATCATGGATTCTGGGGAAGAGTGGACTGTCCTTGAAACTTTCAGTGACATTGATCCAGATGATGTGCTGGTGGTGCCCATTGGGGATTCCAGCAGACACAAGACAAACCCTTGTCCTATCTGTCCAGAAAGAAATGTACACAGCAAGTGTCTTGTCTTTAAGGATCACTTTCCCTTTTATGTGGCACCAGATTCAGCCTGCTGGTATTGTGGACAGAAAAAATCCTAGAGAGGCAAGATTGTGACCTATCATGTGAACTAGCATCTTTGTCAAGAGCCTCTCTTTGATGAGCAGAAACTGGAATTTTGGGTGCTGTTAGGAAGAGGATCTGTTCCCAGAGGGCCCCCCCCCCCCAAAAAAAAACAATTCCAAGAAACAAACCAGGGGAACACCTACTTTGGGATGTCATCGACTGAAAATGATATCCTAAAAATAGGGGTGTCATTACCCCTTTAGATCATAAGTTGTGGAATTTTTATGAGTGCAGGAATGGCATGGAGATCATGAAGGTTCATAAGGTTTCACCACCAAACTCAGTGCTGTCTATAATACATAGGACACTGCTGGCACAATTGGTAGACCATCTTCCACCTGAGAGGCAAACAGCTTCAAGGAACGTGAGCATGAAGTGGCAAGGGATTGCTATGATGTCAGGGAGCCATATGGGATTGTACACTCACATTTCCAGTTCACAGAACTTCTGCAAAAAACTGGTTAGCACAGTCTAGAAGCAGCACTGCAAAGACAGCCAATCCTCAAGTGATTAACATTCAGTATGATAATTCCAATCACTGCTACCCCAAGAGCTGGCCATAATGAGATCAGCAGAAGAATCTTACCATGGATTACAGGGTGATGGTGACCATTGGGGTGCATCCAGTGTTTGCTGGTACCTTTCAAGCACAGAAGCATCTGGATGCTGATTGTTTGCAGTGTTGGAGAGGCAGTTGGGGAAGAAACACCATATTCATTGTTATTGTTTCACTGGGTCATTGGAGGAAGCACACAGTGGTTGGAGAAATTTCCAAATGTGGTGTTTGGTTTTTTGATTGGACATAAAGCATTGATGAAGGCAGTAAACCAGCTTCCTTTGGATAAAACCATGCTGGAGATGGATACACCTCATTTAGTTCCTGTCAAGTACAAAGGAAATACAAAGTACAGTAATCCCAGCATGGCATTGGATGTGGCTCAGGCTGTTGCTGATTGCCAGAACATTCCTCTTCAGTTGGTGTGCGAGATGACTGGGGAGACAGCCAGGCAATTTTGCCAGCTGTGAGCATAGGTAGTAGTTATATTTTCTAGGAAATGAAAGACCCGACCCATTGCATTACACCAGATCACCACATTCTCAGAGTTTTTTCATAATCATGGAAGAGCCCTGTAGCAGTTATCCTTTACTTATGGCATGGCAGCATTTCCCTTCGAAGATGACCAAACTTTGTGTTACCACCAGCTAATTTGGAGTACGGGAACATTGGCCCACTTGCAGGATGGTAGAGGGCAATTATGTCAATCAAAATACACTGTCAAAATTTCCTCTGGTAAAGTGAATGGCTGTACTTGATAAGTTTTTGGGTTGTTTTTGAAAGTCTGTTCTTGATTTATGACCATGAAAATTTATTAACAAAGAAAAACAAAAGCCATGTTTAATAAAGTGAGGGCATTGGGCCGACTTGGTTTAGCAGGAAATTTCAGATTCAGGTAGGTTATTGGTTGTTCTTGGGCTCCAGTCATGTTGAAAGGTGTTGACGGCTCAAACACATTCAGTTAAGGCTTCAAACGTAGGTATTAACAAAATATGCAGCTATCCCATTTTTTGTGGAACCAAATTGAGCTCTTTTTCCACCTGCGAGTTTAGAGGAATTCTCTTTGGTCATTTACTGCAAATTTTACCCCTTTTATGTGATTTTTTAAAAATTGGCAAATCATCAAAATTTGATCTTGAAAAGAAAAACTTCAATCGTCAAAGATGTATGAAATTTTTTGTTTAGGTCGACTTTGAAACATCAAAACGTCTTTTATGTTAAAAAGAATTTTCCAAAATAATCTACTAAAATTTAGCGCTTCTGTGCATCCAGTCGTACATTCAGGATCAACATACCTGTAGATGGTAATTTATTCTCAGAGCCATATGTATGGGACAATAATTACTTTTCCAGATAACAAGGTTGATTTTCTATGCAGAGTTGTCACTAATGTCTGCAACATTGCACCGGTCGTGTTAGTGCAAGATCTTCAATGTCATTCCTTTTTACGGCACTTGGGTCTTGACTTAAACAGTCTTTCCAAAACAATGTTAGATAGGTGACTTTTGAATTTTTCTGACTACATCTTGCCCTGTCTAATCTGTAATTATTTCCTGTCAGAATTACGTTTGTGTTTACTGTTTACACTACATCTAAATTCAAATGTCAGTAACACTTCAGATGATCTGAATCCAAAAATTCCCAGGTAGGTTTTTTTCTCTGATTTATGTAGTTGGAGATGTTTCGGTTTATATCGTTTTTTCATTATGTTTTTGTGGCTCCATCATCTGCCAGCTCATCTCTGAGTCTTTCTGTGAATGATATTCCAATTACACTGCATATATTTATCAAGAATTTCAAGTTTGTAGATATTGCCAAAGTTGGGTCAGTATTGTCATTTAGTTTCAATTTTTTTATGATGCCGACCAAAACACCAGAACACGATAGATGGAGGCATATTTTTTTTTTTGACAATCAGAGGAGTGCCTTCACGGGGTTATACACTGTAAATATTTTTTGCTTAGTTTGGTTCCCATCATTTAGTGCACAGGGTTATCGGAGATGACAGCTGTGAGACATTTTAATGTGCGCTCTTTTGTTGGAAAATAAAACATCCTTTCTTAAAAAAAATATGTACTACGAAGAAAAAGTGTCATACAATTTGTTGGCCCCAAGCTGGATGTCCTTGTCAGCATATTTTTAGTTTTTGATATGAAAAAGCACAGGTTTCATTGCATCAATTTCCCCGGGATCTAGTTATCTAAATACTGGATTCTTAATTTGATAGTTGGCAGGAAGCGAAAGATATGCAGGTAGCTATAGATTGACAGGCAGGTAGGTAGTCATACATTGACAGGCACGTAGGTAGCTATTGATCGACAGGCAGGTAGGTAGGTAGCTTAGAGATAGAAAGTTTATGAGAAACATCTTCAGTCCACCAACAGAGACAGTTGCATGGAAATTTGTCTGAGGTGTACACTAATGAACATTGTTGTCTGAGCATTTAACAATCAGACTGTGCTGAAGAAATATGTTTCCCACGGGGGCATATTATCGTGATTGTTCTCCAAAGATTGTCATTCAAAAAGGTGATTACACCTTTCACTGTCATATGGGTGATAAATGAGAAATAACTTGTAATATGCTACGGGAATGCCACATGGCATATACAGAATTAATGATTTATTTTAAATATAGGTAAAAATTACATACTTGATTTTGTTAACATTCTTGTGGGTACAATGCCGTCGTTTGTTTGCCAGAATTTTTGTTCAGTTTTAGAATTATAGTGTTTCAATATTCGTTGGAAAATCCTGACAACTATTTATCATTTTTACTCTATCGAGAGTGTTGTAACAGGGGGCTCTGTGTGCCGGTTTGGTCCGCTCAATCTTCAATTGGAATGCTGCATCGTCGAATATCTGCAAGAAGTCATTGACAAATTGATTAAGCGGTCAGAAAATTGTCTATTCCAGATTTACTACAAGCACATTTTGATTTTCAAAAGGACAAGAAGAGAGTGCATGGTGAGCAGGTTTCCATGGGTGTCCACGATGCTTGATGCCTCGTTTCCATGTCCAGGCCACATCATTGGATGGTCACTTGATTTGTGCAGTTTTTAAGCAAGCAATATTTAAGATTCAAATCAGCTTTATTTGACTCATACAGTTTATGAAATAGATGGCAACAAATAAAAATATTAGAAATAAAACTAAAGATAATTGAAATATATAATTCTAACATAAGAAGTAAGGATGACCCCAATTATGGACTTTACATCTACCACCAGTAGGGTCACCTCTGCGTTTGTCAAGACGTTGCACCATCGACTACTTATCGGGACAAATAGACTGCAATATGTGCACAAACACACACACAAACACACACACACACACACACACACACACACACACACACACACACACACACACACACACTAAAATTAGCTTACGCATAGCATAATGCACCCACCATCGCATGTATGAGTTTTTTAATTTTGCATATTCCAGTATATTAAAAAATGAAAAACATCTTTAAGGTATTTAGATGAACCATCATATGAATGTGTGAAAACTTTGTCAGTGATACAGGCAGGCGTGATCTGAAGTAAACCGGGAATCTAAACAGACACGTAAGCAGGTTTTTGTTTGTTTGTTTGTTTGTTTTGTTTTGTTTTTGTTTGTTTGTTTGTTTTTTGTTTTGTTTTGTTTTGTTGTTTGCTTGTTTTTTTTTTTTGGGGGGGGGGGTATTTCTTGAATAGCAAGGATGAATAATATGACGCTCTCGAGTGGCGTAGGCTGGGGGATATGTTGGTGTAATATTGTAAGTCGTTTGCTGTGTGTATGAATAAATTGAATTTCAAGGCTTTGACATTCAGAATATCATTAGTCTTTATAATACGTTTAATTCCAGAGGTTCGACGTGGGAAAGGAAGTTAGTGGAGTATACGAGCCTGAAAGCCTTCTTTTCAAGCATGGAAATGCGTTATAAAAACCCCCGAGCAAGCAAACAATATCGGCGTGAAAAGAGAAATATAGATTAAAAGTCCTTTGCTTGTCAAAATTATGTAGTCTTTTCATATACCGATAATTGTTTAGTTTAAAAATGTACAAATATGACTACCCCCTCGCAATCCCCCCTCACCCCAAAATCGATTTTTGTTGTCTGGATATGTGTATCAGCCATTTGAAGATTGAAATCGAAATTTATTTCCCGTTGCGGAAAATGGAAAATTGTGTACTTGCTTTTGGTAATGTTTGTACTCCGGTATTGCAGACACAGATTCCAGGGGAGTAACAATAAAGGTTAACCATAGCCCAACAGGCAGCATAAAGTAATGAATGTAAAAACAATTAACCAGGTGTGTTTTTGTTTTTATTTTTATTACGAATATACCAAACCAAAAATAGCACGCCTTTTTGTGACGTCAAAAACCTTCCTATCGCCAGATGGTATTTTCGATGATATATATATATATATATATATATATATTATATATATCAGAAAAAGCCAATAAAGATACTCCAAGCCCATCGATCCCCCCATATTGGCCATATTTTCTTTGTATTTTGCAACACTTTTATACAAAGATCGATTAGTTTCCAGTAATATATATATATATATATATATATATATATATATATATAGGCTTCAAAAAGTGTATATAAAAATGCTAACAGTCTTTAAGCAGACATACACCCACAGCGTTCACTGGTTTTCACCACTCTTTCTAATGATTTCATTGATCAATGCTTTATTTGTTCCCGGTTATTCCAAAACTTGTTCTTTCCTCCTTATTTGCTAGGTGAATGAGAACTGCAGTAATGGTACTGTGGCCAAATGGATTCTTCATTTCCAATGGATTCATCTTTCCAAGCAGATTATTAATCACTATCTGGACATGACTTCCCGGCATGTAATTTTTGTGCCTGCAGCAGCTCTATTGGTCAATCTTTTTTTTTCTTTGTGAATACGACTCTGTTCTGAATAAAATCTATGATACAACAGAATTAATTTAAGACACTTTATTACCGGCAAATTTGAACAATGAATTTACTTGATAAATTTGTAACCGGAATATAGTCAGCCATGTTTCAATTGTAATTACTGTATACACATATATAAATAATGTCATCCTACTAATTTGGTAGATACTGCCACAGTTTGATCAGTATTGTCTTTTAGTCTCACAATTTTCCCATGCCGACGTAAATGTTACTTTTCAAAATACTTCGTGGGATTAATCGCTATTTCTACGAAACCTGCAGCAAGTGCAATATCAGGTCTTTCCTTGGATTGGTATGTTTTTGATTGCCAGCATATATCTTTTGAATGTCTGGAATAGTTACTGTGCTTGAGTTCCAATACGACTGGATTACATTTGAAGATATTGTATTTGTGTCTCTTTATCCAAAACCACTTCCTAGTAGTCATTACTTATCCGCAGTCCAAACTCTTTACTCTCCATAAGCTAACCTGTCCCTGTCTAACCTATATTCATAGAAGTACTATTGTCCATATTGCACACGTTCGTATGTAAAATTTTGACATAGGCTGTATTAGCCCAAATAATAAATTAAAGGGTCTTCAGCGGGTAACCACTCAACATGTTTCGGAGCCTTTTACCCGTACATGTTTCTCTGAGTAGCGGCTCCTTGTCTAAGCTAAATATTCAGCAAAGACAACCCACATAATAATGAATAAATATGTTACATTGGGTCTTGCAGACGCGGATTCTATGGCATGACGAAAGTTAATAATGGCAGAAGAGGCAGCTAAAAGTAAGAAATGTGAAAAAAAAATGCTACCGGGTATGTGCCGGTCTTTATTATAGCATCTCAAAGATAGCACGCCTTGTAGTGACGTCAGTAACCTTCCTATCGCCAGATGGTATTTTTTTAATCATCTATACGTCAGAGAATTGCCAATAAATATATTCGGAAACTCCATAGATCCCGTAATATTTGGTGATTTGTATTTAGGAACGCTTTTATGAAAAGTTCGATTAGTTTTCGATAATCTGTAAGTTTCAAAGCAGGAAAACAAAGGTTCACAATTTGTATGTAGACATAGACCCACGCGGCCATATATTTTCACCACCCTTTCTAATTGTTTCTTTGAGAGCTTTCTTTGTTACTTTTTGAAATACTTTGTGGAATGAATCGCCTTTTAAGCTATAGCAAGTACAATATCAGGATCCTCGTGTGGTGGATACATTTTAGATTGTCAGTATATTTTTTTAGAATACTGATATATTTACTGTATTTGACTTATTGCTTGACTAAATTACTTTAAAGTACATTATTTTGGTGTTGCAGATGCAGATTTTAGGGCATGACGAGAATTAATCATTGCGGAAGGGGCAGCTAAAAGTAACGAATATGAAAAAATGCAACCATGTATGGTTTTGTTTTAATCATACCATCTCAGAGATGGCACGCCTTGTTGTGACGTCAGCATGTATTGTGAGTGGATTATTCTTTCAGGCATGTTATTTTAGATCTTCACCAAATCTATTGTGTTTTCTGTTTTGAATTCATTTAAGAAAGTATTGCCTGTTAAGGTGAACAATGAACTAAGGAAACTTATTTTGTGACAAGAATATGATCAATCACATTTCACAATTGCTGTGTACACAGTAATTACGAATGTCATCCTATCAGGTGTGTAGATATTGCCACAGTTTGTTCCGTATTACCATTTAGTGTCACATTAACAGTAACCCCAAGACGATAGGTGTGGACATGATTTTTGATAATCTGAGTGCTTGTACGGGGATATAACCCTGCAAACAGTTTTCTTTATATGGTTGTGGTCGAAAAGTGCACAGGAGATTTTACATTATCAGTATATATGTTTTGAATGCCTAATATATTTTTCTGTCATTTGCTGACTGTTTCACTCAGTCACATTATATTCTATTGCTTTTGTGTTGCAGAATCAGATTTCAGGTATCAAATTAATCATGGCCAAACAGGTAGTTAAAACAAGACATATGAAAAAGAGAGTGTAAACGGGTATGTTTTTGTTTTAATTATACCACATTACATATGGCAGATTTTTTTCTTTGCATTTTGAAATACTATTATATAAAGGTTTTTTTTTTTTTTTTTTGTGTGCAAAAATCTATTAGGAGGCATTGTGTTTTTGGTATTTGGTAATGCAGACGTAGATTCCCAGGGATGACAAAAGTGAATCATAGCTGAATAAAAACGAATGTGAAAAAAGGCAACCAGGTAAGCTTAATTTGATTTTAATCATACCACACTGAAGAAAGCATGCCTTCTTGTGACGCCAGTGATGTTTAACCCTTCATTGCCACATGATAATTTTCGATTAAGAGACATTGTGTTCTTGGTTTATTTGTCCATCTGTCTGGTTATTCTGTGTCATCTCACAGATGGATTGACAGAACTGACAAATGCGTTTTGCTGATTAGAATTACTGAAATTATCAAATAACTTTTTAAGGTGTCAGTCATTAGTTATGCATTAATGGTGTAAACTTTTAAGTGTTTATTTCAACTACCTTTCACTGGTTAGAACTATTTAAAAAGTGTCAGACCAGGTCTCTTATTGAATTGATACATTTTAGATCGCAAGGTGATCATTTTCGTAATCATCTATATCTTAAGGAAAAGGAAATGCAGATATGCAGAAAATCTATTTATCCTGTTATATTGACTTTTTGTTGCATTTTAAAACACCACTTTAAAACAAATTTGTGTGATGTGTGATAAATCTATTTTCTTCAAAATCTTAAAATCAAAGTGAAATAACAGTTTGTATGTAGACGTAGGGTCACTGTGACCAGATTATATTTTCACCATACATTTCTAATTCACTGTGTACAGGATCTGACCTTTCTTTGACCCCTGTTAGTTCGGTATATGTTTCTTGCCGCTGTATATTCCTGGTGATGATCGATTGCTGTGATAACACTCTTTAACGTAATAAATTTCCAAGTGGATGACAGCGGCGATATGAAGTTTTGAAAAAGACAATGTGAGGAGTGCTCATGGTGCTGTCACGGGGATGTGCACCTTGGAAACAGTTTCCCATCGTCGGTTCTTGTCGTACGGTGCACAAGGGACATCAGAGATTGACATTTTGAAGAGTTATGTTAGTCTGTCATTCTGTTCTAAAAATAAAACTTCTTGCGTAAAAAAAAATGTGCTGTGAGGGAAGATATGTTTGTGGGAGAAAATATTGGCCCTCGGTTGTATCGGCGTTGCATGGTTATTCTTGCCTCTTGCTGGAATGGCAGCTTCCATTTTATCTCCAAACCCTGAAGGCCTTATGCTCTTTTGAGTACATTAACTACTATGATAAACTATGACAAGCTTAAAAGTAAAACACAAATTACCTTCTTTATGAACTTTCATACATGAATAGTTTTGTAATTACAGTGAAAACTCATTATAATGACACCATCTATTTCCTACGAAATGTGTCGCGTAACTAAATATGTCAGATAAATGAGTCAAATAACAAAGAAAATAAACCTTTTCCCATGAAATTTTGTGGCATTATATCGAATATGTCGGATATCTGAGTGTCGTTATAACGAGTTTTCACTGTATTTCATTACACTCATTTCTCTTCCTGTTCTACTTCTCTAATTATTAGATTCTTAATTTGACATGATACTGGACGAAGAGGACAGGGGACTATAGATGGACAGGCAGGCAGGTAGCTTTAGGTGGACAGACATGTAGGTAGTTATAATGGATAGGCACGTAGGTGGCTATACATGGACAGGCAGGGAGGTAGCTTTAGTTGGACAGGTAGGTAGGTAGGTAGCTGTTTGTAGATACACAGGAAGATAGGTATAGAATGACGGGCAGCCACGTCGGCAGTTATAGATTGAGAGACAAGTATATTTAGAAGGTGTTATACGCTTACTGCATAGCTGCAGAATTGAATCAATTTAGATGAGACTAAGAAGTTGATGTGGGTCCACTTAAAAAGCTGAGCAAGGAAAGAAATGTTGATAATTGTATATTTTGTAAAGATATATACTTTTGGAACAGTTGTTCCAATTAATCTTATATTTAGCTTTCAAATCTTTTCTGAATTTAACCATAATGAAATTTGTCAGGATTCACCTCTTGTTTTGTATATCAAGAAGTGGTAGAAAAAATATAAATAAATAGGTATGTAAATACGCAAGCAAGGAAGCAAGTCAATCAATCAATCAATCAATCAATCAATCAATCAATCAATCAATCAATCAATCAAGCAAGCAAGCAAGCACGCAAGCAAGTAAAGAAAGAAAGAAAGAAAGAAAGAAAGAAAGAAAGAAAGAAAGAAAAGTCTAGTTCAGACACCCCTGGATCAGACCGTGACACTACAAGTCATATTACTTGCTGTAATTTCAATATGAGATATTTCTGATATTTAATTTGACTATACATCCCCCCCCCCCCAAGTGATATCCCCGAGTTGAACAGCAGTTTTATTTTCTCTTCAATATGACCTCTAAAACAACGCAGAAAAAATATAAATATTTTCGAAATAATTTGCCATGCCATGAAAACCACCAAACCTTCCATAAATGTTAATATTGGTACATGCGTTAACCGTGTCAATGTTATTATGTTCATTTTGACAGACTCTTCCATTGAAAGTACAATTTTGTGATTTCATTCCGAATAAGAATTTTCCAATATCGAAATAGTTTTTATTGTGAAACCTTGTCTACAGTTCAACTCAGAGCTACCACATTTTCTCGGGCAGTGTGTATAGGCAAATGAAATAATTGGAGCATCTCGTGTTGCAATTACTGCCAGTAATACCCCTTATAGGGCCCAATTCATGGGTGTTTTAATCACACATAGCTGGGCTGCAAATAATGCCCTTAAGTTCCTTGGATATAATAAGAAAAATGGGCATAGGATACTTTCCTTAGGCGAGAAAAACGGCCTTGGACAAACATGATCTTCACATAAAATGACGGTTTAATACCAGAAAACAGAGATTTACTTGAATGCAACCCTGTCTGTGTGGTAAAGGTTTGCGCATGTTATTAGCAATAATGATCCCTTAAATTTCCCATGAATATGCTGTTGGTGGCAGTTCCATCATGTTAGTCACTATACAGAATTAAAGAAGATAAAATCACATATCCCCAGTCTTATGTCAAATCTGAAACAGGTTATTTTCAAATGTTCATGATTTGCATATATCTCTGTCTGCTTGTTGATTCTGTACACCTTTTGATAAGGAGAATACTTTCAAATGTGGTTTGTCAAATTTGCTCACGGCACTGCAAATTGACTCTATCCGCAGCCCCCTTAAAACTAGTTGTGCCAAAGTAAACAGTTCCTGAGGGGGCCATGAGGGCGTAAAAGAATATTTTCCTACTGGCATGTTGGAACATTTTATTTTCCGAACCAACGTACTGGAAGCCTTCTTATTTTCTGTAGGCTGTCCTGGGGCATAAACGTTTCTTGTACTACCGTACCCTTATTAAACCCCAACCAATCCCCTTTTGTAGTGCATGCATTTCCTGTTTTTAACAAATTGAGCAAAAAGTCTTCGAACTTCACAACTTTTGTTCACATGTTCAGTAACTGAACTGCATGAACAAAAGTACATATAATATCAATTACTTTTTCTTTCTGCTTTAATCTTATGGGTGATTCAAATGCTGCCAATTAGTGTCTGGGCTGGCTCAAGGAATATTGCAAGGGTAGCAAGTTTGGTTAACTCATTCCACCCTGATAGAAGACTGAGTCAACAGCTTTCCTTGGCGCGCTCTGGGCGCAGTGCGCCCAGAGCGCGCCAAGGAAAGCTGTTGACCATGGGCATATAATTTGGAATGATCTTCCATGCAAGTTTCATCCAAAATATTGAAAAATAATCCCTAAATTAGTAAAATACAATTAGCAGACGACATTTAGATATTAGCGGGAAAAAGCGTCATCAGGGTGGAATGAGTTAAGGTAATATAAACTTCGTTAGCCAAATACTGATTATGCTGGTAAGGCAAAATCATGAGCAAAATCTACGTTTTGAAATTTTTGTTAATAAATCTAAATAATGTAGTAAAATATCAAGAATACATTGATCAAAAGTTGCTGAAATAAGCTTAGCCAATTTGGCTAAAGCTAAATAGATTTTGTTAGCCAAATCACACCTTTTTAGCCAGCGGCCAATTGGCCGATGGATAGTGCAACCCTAGAGTGTATTTTACTGAAATATATCAACTCTGGCATTACAATGTTTAGATGCAATGTCCTAATAAATACACTGGTCAACACCAGTTGCATGAAGTCACTGCTGTGAACAGCCACCCTGCTTGTTGTGGTTACATTTGTCGGACAGATGAGCCAGGTTCTTTGTAGATTAACCTGTAGTAAAAGGTCACCTATTATATGGTCACTTTTTACGCGCTAAAGTGGAGGCCAAAAACGGTAAGTACCACTGTATATCGGTACAGTGGTCCCTCCTTTGAAAGGTCATCTTATGACAAGCTTAGCGTGGTCACATACAGCAGGTGGTCTGTCGGTGTTACATAAAAAGCATTAATGATGCCTGTCACGAGGCTACCCGCTCTGCTGGTTGTTTACCCGATAGAAAGTATAAGCCGAAGTCTTACTGGTGCCCCGAGTTATCTAGACTGCGGGATAAGAAAAAATTCTGGTGGCATCTGTGGGTAGAAAATGGTCGACCAAGATCTGGCCCAGTGTTTGATACTTGGAAATATCTCAAAAAACAGTTTAGATATCTATGTAGGAAGTGTACCACAGAGCAAAATACTAATAAGTTTCGGTCCCTGGATAGTTTATTCAAGCACAGAAATCTGCTACAGTTCTGGAATAAAATAAATAGGAATCTGAGAAAACAGCCAAACTCAGTTTTAACTCTGAACGATTTTGCAGCCTATTATAGTAAAACTATGGGCGAGTCACCTCTTTTGCCGGATGACGAGATCAGTCTTTCAGTCTCTGATACTTTTAATAGGCATATTTTACACTGTGAAGGGAAATATATTTCTTCCGATGACATAGATAAATATATCAGACGGTTGTCGACAAATAGTGCTCCTGGCTTGGATGGTGTGACAGCTGAGCATTTTATTTATGGTAATTGTGATATCCTACGTGAACTTTTATCCGTCTTGATCACTTTTATTTTTAACAATACTATCATACCAAGTGTTTTACAGAATGGGGTGATTGTTCCCGCTCTCAAGAAACCCGGGCTAAACCCTAATAGTGCTTCTAGTTACTGCCCAATCACGGTTTGTTCAATTTACTCTAAATTAACAGAATTTTCAATCCATGTACCTGATAATGTCTCTGAAAACCAGTTTGGATTTAGACAGAAACGGGGAACGGACATGTGTACGGTTATGCTTAATGACATCATATCATGTTATAAAGCCAAACACTCTCCCATTTTTATATGCAGCTTGGATGCTGAAAAATGCTTTGACCGTATTTGGCATTGTGGTCTGTTCTATAAATTATGGGGGTCTATTGAAGTCACTGACTGGCTGTTTTTATATAAATGGTACAGTAATATGTTTGCAGTTGTCAAATGGAATCGTACCTACAGTGAACGTTTCCATGTTACCCGTGGTACCCGTCAGGGAAGTTCTCTGTCACCGAGATTCTTTAATTTACTTATTAATGACTTGCTGTGTCAACTGCAGGAGGCTAATTATGGAGTTCGTATCGGCGATGTAAAATATAACAGTTTTGCTTTTGCTGATGACATTACTCTGGTCTCGTCCACCGTGTCGGGTCTTCAATCTTTAATCAATATATGCAACGATTATGCTCATAACTGGCAGTTTACGTTTGGACATTCCAAGTCAAAGTGTATGATTGTGGGTGGGAGTCACCTTTTTCGTCCAGGTAAATCTCCCTCGCATTGTTGGTCTCTGGGACAGAAGAAACTCGACACGGTGGACGAGTTGGAGATTCTGGGTGTCACATTTTCTTCCAGAGGTCATTACAACAACCATGTAAATAAGAGATGTGCCGCCTCTAGGCGGGCTATTTTTAGGTATGCTAATGCTGGTATGAGCTACCCCGGTATGAACTCTCAGGCCAAATCATACCTGTGGAAAACGGTAGGAGTTCCCTGCCTCACATACGGAATGAACACTGTTTATCTATCTCAAAGTAATTTGTCTCAACTGGAGTCTACTCAAGGCACCCTGGTAAAGGGCTGCTTAGGTCTTGGTAAACGTCACCGTCATTCCCGCCTGTTGAAAGCTTTAAATATCTCACCTGTCTCACATATAATAAAGTTAGATACTGCCTCACTAATTTATAGAGTCAGCAGGATAGATTCGCCTGCTCGTTCAATATTTTTTCATATTTTATCCCAGTATTTAACAAGCGGACAGTCCATACCGGGCTAGCTTTGCCACCGTATGCAGGAGGAGAAAATACCCCTCCACTCAGTGTTTCGACAACGGACGGTCCCTGTTCTGGCCGTGGCTGCGGACCCTGACGGGCTCGCCGATACATTAAAATACTTACTTTGTGGTCCGAAATTCAATCTCCAGAATTCTCGGAACCATCGCATGGTGCGACTGTTAACAAGTGCTTTCTGACTGCATTCTTTGTGGCCTGCCATATGGTGGGGGAGGGGGGGGCCCCGAGTGTTCAATCTGTGTGACTTGGAGCGGTTGGATCCTCGGGTCGGCCCAGCCCTCCGGGGGAGGTCCCGACCATGTTGTGTCATACAGGTATAATTATAGCTCTACGGTTATGCTTCGTAGTATCTGTGGGTCTTTCTGTGGGCTCTCTGGCCATGTTATTTTATGTGTTCTTATTTTATGTTTTCTTGTCCTGTAACTGTATATCTCGATGTAATGGTATTTATGTATTTCCCCGTTTACGGGGGTTTTAATAAAAGAATAATAATAATATATAAATGAAAAATATAGCACCATGGACCTCATAATCATGTGGTCTGAACAGGCACGTGGTCTGTGATTACATTTGTTTACTAAGGAGGGTAAATTCGACACATGAACATTCCGTTTTTGTCCGTAATAGATGTGATGATACACTTGATTGAAATGTGCTAATCCTGCAGACTGGCATCAAAGAAAAACATAGTCACCAAGCTGAGAAGTTATGTAATTCGATGGCTGACCTGGAACTTTGATAAGTGTTTACTTCCAGCTAGCATTTTGGTTGTGTCATGAGTGGAGAGTCAGTTGTTCTTCAAACACAAATGTGAAGAGCCCATTATGGGGAGGTGCCCATTCCAGAGAGGGTCAGCCCTTTGGGTAGAATGGCCGATAATGTAAATTGGCATGTGGAATATCATTCAAACAAACATATACATTGTACATACGGTATTATAATCAAAAGGGAAATAAACAGATGTATTACATAATTATTTTCTTACTGTATGGAAAAATATATGAACAGATCAAAGGTTGTCATTACAGTACCTGCAAAGAACAGGTCTCTTGCGACTGGTTGCAAAAAGAAAACAAGAGTACTGTGACAGTCCTGTGCTCAGCTGATCTTGCATGCACAATTTTCCATTGCAATCCCCATAGTACTTACATAGTAATCAATAGGAATGCATCCATTCAACTGGCAAGTACCCGAATTGAAAAAAAAAAAAAAAAATGTGTAAGAACAGGGATCCAGAATATCACCACCCAATGAACAACGCTGTTTAATCCTCCTACAAGCTTCATTTCCATCAGGTTTCAGGATAATGGGGGTAAAGTTTTTGGAGAAAAAGTCGAAAATAGTAAAAATTGACAAAAGGTCGAGAAAACTGAAAAAGTCGCCGTGCCGCTTGTTAAACAAATTAAGGTCTAGGGGTCCCTAGAGGTGTCCCTATGTAATGTCGAGGCAATTTGGAGAATTTTTTTAAGATGCAAAAAAAAAAAAAAAAAAAAAAAAAAGTCGCCGATAGGTACCCGGATTGAAAAAAAATATCTAAAGTCAGGGTTCCAGATTGTCCACACCAGGTACACAACTTTATTTAAAAGTCCCACAAGCTAAATTTCCACAGAGGAACAAGCTCAGTGAGGCTTTGGGGGAGAACTTGATAGTAGGGAAAACACACGAAAATTCATACAAATGTGTTTTTTTTTCAATCGCAGCTCCACCTGTTGCACAAATTAAGATTTGGGGGTGCCCGGAAGTGTTCCTATGCAATTTCGAAAGATTTGGCCAAGTGGTTTTGGAGAGGAAGATTTTAAACAGATTTTGCCTAAAAATGAATACAGCTAGAAAAGTATGACAGTTCTGTGCTCAGCTAACCTTAGATACAGAGACTGAAGTGGTGCTGTGACCTTCGTTTCGGAGATTTTTTTAAAGATTTTACAAAATATTTTAGCCCCCCTCCCCCCAAAAAAATCATAAAAACTCGTAGAAATCATTGTGGCGTGACCAATTAAACAAATTTGGCGGCGATCCACCCAATGTACACATTGATCAAGTTTGAAGTGAATTTGTTTGACAGTTTTGGACAAGAAGTCCAAAATGTGAATTACTTTTGCAATACCCGCAAACGTACATAGTAATTAACAGGAAAGCATGCATCAACGGACAATGTTCCCAAAATTGAAAATTTCGTAAAATTTCAGGGATTCGGATTATTATCACATAGTGAACAAGGTTGTTTAAACCTCCCACAATCTATATTTCTACTAAGTTTTAGACGAATCTGGGCGACTCTTTTGAAGAAGTCAAAAATAATTTTATTCCCCCCCCCCAAAAAAAAATTGAAAAAAAAAAAAAATGCCCCCCCCCCCAAAAAAAATCCCAGTGCCACCTATCAAACAAATTAAGGGCCAAGAGTCCCCAGAAGTGTCCCCTATGCAATTTCAAAACAGTTGGCAAGGTGGTTGTGGACAAGATTTTTTTATGTTCGGGTTTTGCAACGATGTGCAAAAAGTCATACAATATCAAAAAATCAATGTAGCATGAACATTGTTGCAACGTAATAGAGACCCACCATGGATACACTACTGCCTCCTTGAAGTGGATCTGGTTGACGGTTTTAAAGAAGTCAAATATGTGACTTACCGTTGCGCTCCCCTTTGACTTTTCATTTTAATCAATATGAATATATGCATTATCTGATAAATAGTAATAAGGATACTGATGATGATGATGATGATAATGAAATGATAACGAAATGATGATGATGATGATGATGATGATGATGATGATGATGATGATGATGATGATGATGATGATGATGATAAGTTTATTGGAAAATATTATCCCTGTACAAGGGGGGGGGGCACCAGCGGGTCCGGGTCCGCTCGCAGTGCGTCCACACATAAAAACAGTTCATAAACTATAAACACCCAGCTGTATGTACAATAAAGTTAAGAACAGTTACCAGTACTAAAAAATATGAACAAAAAGAGGGCCACGTCACATCACATAGAGTTGGAAGCCATTAATCAATGATGTCGCTTCGGAAGGAAAAAAAATTATAGTGTGCCAAATTTTAAAACTTGCGTTACTAACAACTCTCTGCTGTAACACCATGCACGTTTTAGAAAGTTTTTGTAGACATTGTCGAACATTGGATTAGCCAAAATATGTGAAATTTAGCACGAATTGAAGAATTCATAACCTGCTGTCATAAATAAAGATTTCTATTTGCCAAGCGTATTTCCTAATACCCAAATGTTTAAATTCGCTAAAAATCGGGGACGCGGAATATCACCACATAGAGTAAAACTTTGTTTGACCCTTCCAGATTCTTTATATCGTGTATTTGTGACATTACTCCTCTGAAGGTAGGTTAAGATATTGGCTCTCTTAAATAAATTTAAACATGAAAAGAAGATTTGCTTTACCGCAAATTTTTGTCTACAGGGATGAACTATTGACAAATGGTGCCAAATACTGTGACCATGTATCAATTTCCACGTTTAAAAATAAGGAAGTTTCTTTGTCTGTTCGTTTTGAAGCTTGTGTTTATCAAAGGTTTCAAGTTGTTGATTACCTAATTTCCATAATTTGAAGTGCCATAACTACTGCTCGTAATTCTACAGATGTGTCGTTATTACAAAAAATATGTGAAAAAAAATTAAAATGAGATGCATATCTCTCATGGGTTTGAAAATATCAAACATTTAAAATGTTGAAAGGTACTTGATCAGGATAACTTGTGTTGTGACCGGGGGAAACGATTTTACGACAGGGGGAATAACCATGAGTAGAGCGCAGCCAATTTACATCCGGCACACTCAGCAAACTACACGCGATTGACAATGTCCATGATTGTCTATCTCAGGCCACACAAGAGGGAAATGTCGTAGAATGGTAAGCAAATCTCAACAAACCATTTAGTTGTTTATACGGGAATCTACAGATGATGGACAGTAACAGCTACAATGGGAGAATTTTTGTTCCTTGTGGCGATACAACAAACATCCACGCTTCGTGGCTTGGGTGGGTGGCAATCGTTTTTAATGAGATGCCAAATTTATGTTCGGGGGCCAAGTTAATCAGCGTCTTAATCTGTTGCTACACTTTCACATGTTACATCTTTGACGTATTGTTCACCAGATGTGTCTATATCACAATCCAAGAAGTTGAAGTTGGAGGGGTATCTCCGTCTACGGCACTTTTCAGGATATTTAAAACATTTGAAGTCTTTAAAAAACGAAGTGCCTGAGTTGATACCCAGACTCAGTAACGGTGAAAGTAGCAGCATACGAAGACCTGAATATCACCGATACCTTATAGAGAAGTTCACCATTTCAGTAGCTCAGTCTGTGTTCACTGTGGGCGGGAACAGAGAAGCGCAATTAAATGATACTGTGTTGGGAAGACGCCATGTGATTGCAATTATAGTATCACTGCACATCTACCTTACTGATTTGCCTCCGCACCCCATTTATGCTGCTTCCTTCGTATCCAGTTTCGTGCCAGTGGTTACAACATTGACATGAATAAGTCTCGTTCTTGGAAATTTTGATTTTTTTCATTAGGGGTTTTTAATTCGCTGATACAGAATGCTTACATGTCTAACGAGTAGGTAGAAAGTGTCACACACACACACACACACACACACACACACACACACACACACACACAGACAAACATACATCATATATATCGGTCAGGCATACAAATATCTGTATATATATTATATATATATATATATATATATATATATATATATATATATATATATGTGTGTGTGTGTGTGTGTATACATACATGTACTCAATGGGAGTGTTCCGTAGACACGGATTCATTGGTAATATCAGCAGAGTATATATGTTTGAAGTGTTAACTTTAGTGACTGTGGATGAGTTTATTACGTGTAATTGCACAAATATTATGTACACGGGAATATCTTTCTTACAGATTCAAACATTTTACATACGTCGACCCGCTTTCACCTCTAAATAGGCGATACATTATCAGGTTGACGTGCTTTTTAAAAATGTTCTCCCTTGACAGGTCCAGGATCCATGTCTGCATGTGGTTACTGTGATAAAAGAAAGAAAAAACAGCCCCCCCCCCTAAAAAAATCAAACCGCCCCGAACTCTACACAAAAAAGAAACAAAAGCAACGCCCCCAAAAGAAAAAACACAATACAAACGAAACAAAATAAATAAATAAATAAATAAATAAATAAATAAATAAATAAATAACTAAATAAATAAATAAATAAATAAATAAATAAATAAATAAATAAATAAATAAATAAATAAATAAATAAATAAATAAATAAATAAATAAATAAATAAATAAATAAATAAATAAATAAATAAATAAATAAATAAATGAAAACAATCAACATTCTCGTTATATGGTTGATGGCTGTAGTCTTTCTTACCGAAGAAACAATTTTTGTGAAAACATGGTTTCATCATGGCTATCAAAAAACAACATTTTTATTATCCGCAAAATGTGCGTCCTTACTGCATAAATAGATGTTGTTGCATGGCAAATACAGTCACAGTTCTCCCTGTAGTAAGTTGTACCTTTTTCTTTGTTCCAAGCCACATGATTTATATTTATTCACGCATATTGAAACGTCGCCCATTATACTAATGTGTAACACATTAGAAATTCTACAATAAGGGATCCTGATCATCATACAATATTCATTGCCGTCAGGCAAAACAGGGAGGTTTGCTCTGATAGAATCCTAAATATAACGAAGTGGGACATTATCTCGGTGAATGATAAATTAACAGGAGTGTAACACGTCATCGCGCTTGTTTTAAATGCTTACTGCACCAGTATTAATGCAAATAGTCGGATAGTGCATGAACCGAAAGAGTTACGCATTTGTAAACCCATTTTTGTAACGGTACGTGGCACCAGGGTGTCCGTTTGGTAAGTTGGGACAAATGTAATATTCGTTCTGACTGGATGCATCATGACGAGCAAATAACCCAATCCTACGTTAGAAAAAAAGGCCAACCAGATACTTATCCCGCATGGAATGTACTACTTTTTTAACACCTCTGTTCCATATTATCACTGATTATATCAAAAGCATAGCGTAGAAATAATTGGTAGAATGTTGACATCGATGCAGAAAGATGCGTAGTGCCATGTTTGATGGCTGACAGATCCAAACGCATACTCGTACAGAAGAGTACTGAGTGTAGAACTTTTTTCAACTTTATGATATTAGTTTAAATGAATCTCTTCACCTTTCACGGTTTTTAAAAATTGCTTCATTGGCCTGAATGCAGGGAAAGTGAATTCGATGATGTATAAAGTAGACAATTAAGGTCAAAGTAAATTTAGCAAGAAACCGAATTTACTATGAAGCCCAGAATCGGAATATTATCCCATAAACATGGTGTAAATCAGAACAGCATAATCAAATGAAATACAATATTCTTACATTTTACCTCAACACTTCAGTCAGCCATCTGAGCCAAATATTAATCACGCAATGCAAGAAAAATGCCACTGTGTTCTCGTAGATAAAATTTTCAATATTTCAATTGACTAATAAAATCATAATGTTTAAAATGTTGGTTGATTGTATGTGGTTTTGGTCATTTACTTTTACAACTGTGATAAGTTATTATTTTGAATACAGTTCAAAGTGGGTTTATATGTCAAAATTTTAAAATCAGCCTGGAGAGAATGCTTTATCATCACTGCTGCATCCTGGGATATATTACTGCAAAAATGGCAGCCCCTGGGCCACAATGTATGTAACACTTATTACTGCCGCAACTTTTGTTCTATTGATTTGTTCTGCACAACATATGCATCAAAATATTCCCATTCTTGACAAGTTTTATGTAAACAATGCTGACTAGCGTTTATTGTGGCTCCAACTCTGTCAGTGCCAACTGCGACTAAAGTCGAACGTCTGAGAACGAACCGGTTTTAGATTCATATTCCACGCAGAAAGACCTTACATTCGAACACAAGCATGCCAATGGTTACGTAAAATATATTTCCACCGGTCAACAGCTTCCCTCGGCGCGTTTTAGGCAGAATGTGGTCGAAGCGTGCCGAGGAAAGCTGTTGACTCCGAAACGTGGCACTGAAAGAGTAATGGTTTGATCAATGTTTTTACACATGCAAATCTATGTTGACGTGGCCCAGAGGAACCCGAGAATGTGTCAACCCACCATATAGATAGGATCTCCATGCAGGAATTTCCATAAAGTGTTCGTCAAACAATATTTAAAGATGTGGAAAGGGTTTGATGTATTTAATATCCAAGTTGCATGTGGTATTTTTCTGATGTTTTCTGTCTGTGTATCTGCAAAAGTTAGTTTCAGTTATGATCTGCAGTAACCTTGTTTTCGAACACCAAATAAGACAGCCTCAACGGAATCACGAACATTGGCAGACGTGGCGTATTCTTTTTATGAGACGTCTGTTCTGCCAGAATTTCATAAAGTAAACAAGCGCCACTCACTCATTCGCGTTTAGAACGTCAGCCTGAAAAGTATTTGAAAAAAGCGTATTCGATTTAAATGTTTTGTTGAAATTCCGAGGAATGCTGGTAGAATTGAAGACCTTCTTTACGGCCAGTGACCACTTATTTGGGCCAAGGAAACCCGTCGATAGGTGTTCAAAATAGCGTTTAACAACAGCTAGGGAAAATATACATGTAGCTATGCACCCTTCGTACATTTTAAAGAAGCATTTGACACAGCTTGATATGATGGAGTCGGTTTATTGATTGTTTAATTAAAAAAAACGTAATAATTGGTTGTGCCTTCAATAGTCTAATTATGAATCTAGCAGTTTGTTTTATAAAAGCTTTTTATGTAAATGAAGTAAACATTTGATAGCAACATTTCACCATCCGGCTTCATAGGTCACCATATTTTCTCGTACAAGCTTTATTCGGCTCCTCTTATTTTGTTAAAAACTTCCAAAGAAGATTTGCTTTACAGTGATAACATGCAATGAAAAGTAACACAGGCTACGACACAAAGTTACAAGCATACACTGAAACAATCTAAAGATACATGTAAGATTGAGGAAAACTATCATCCGTTTCAAAATATATGTAAATATTTAAGCCCCCTCCCCCCTGGAGAGGGGAGGCCTTCACTGTTTGTACCGCATATTTCTACAATTGTCAGCCTCACGAAGGATCTTATACCATTGAAGTCCCCAACCCGCAAGTGGTGCAAAACCACATTCATATATATTTTTTTTCAATTTTAATTTTCACAATTTTGATTTTGCCATACCTCGGTCACTATTTGTATATCCGATTTTTTTTTACCCCAAACACTTTCTACAAACACTTGTCTTAGTGACTTAATTTTCGTGTCTTCTTGATCTAGGTTTCTGGAAATTGGTTCATATTGTCACTTTAAGATGATTTTGATTTTGCCACATCTCGGTGACTATTTGTAACTCCGATTTTTTTTCCCCAAACACTTTCTACAAACACTTGTCTTAGTGACTTAATTTTTGTGTCTCCTTGATATTAGGTTTCTGGAAATTGGTTCATATTGTCACTTTAAGATTTGTCACCGTCACTCGAAAACTTACAATCCGATCCGGTCAAACAAACTATATGTGGAAACCTTGGTGTCCTCATTTCACCACATTTTGTCTATTGGAACATATTGGTTCTGCGTCGAAGGTTAAGGTCATATGGCCACTTATAAAAAACATTGCACGTGCGGAATCTCAGAAACCGTAAAACCTGCTGGGCTTTCCTTGCACTACGGAGAGTGATTTATACTGTAGTCATGCGCTTGATGTTTGGTAAGGGACCTTGGCTTTTTTTCCCAATCGAGCGGCCATGTTGAAAAAATCCGGTTTTTTTTTTTTTTTTTTTTTTTTTTTTTTTTTTTTGCAGAACTCGAAAAGTTATCGAGCGATATGAATGATGTTCAGCTCTATTCATACATGTAGATGTCGTTGGGACACACAAAGACCTAAGGGCTACCTACCCCGTCAACTTTGAAGGCCAAAGACGCAGGCCCTTCGAAAAAAAATTGTACGCACGAAATCTCAGAGACGGCTGAGGCCTGCAAGTCCTCATTATAGCAGGATTATTCTTGTGTACTGATGTTTTGCAACTGATATGTGATGTCACCTTGAACTATATTTTCAAGGTCACGACCTTTTCCAGTTTTATCATTTTTAGTCAATACTTGGAAAGTCATTACTCTGAGTTCAAAAAGACCCTTGGAACACTATTGGCCAACGTTAAAAGTCCTTTGAATATGCTTTAAGATGATGCAGTCAATTTGTGATCTTGACCAATTTAAGGTCGCTGTGACCTACATGTTGAAAACACGTTTCGTCCTATATTTCGAAAAGTTATCAATGGATGTGAGCGATGTTAAGTTTGTGGTATGGCTCAACTGTAGGCCTAACTATGCAAATTCCATTTGATCTTAAAATGTCAAAGATTAAGATCTGAAGATTTTCAACCTGACATAAATTGCTCACCTTACATCATCACTTTTCGTCTGATTTTCACCATGCTGGGCTCAAAATATTGGAATTTTAACAGTGCACATTATGGGCAGAAATTTGACCCTTAAGACTTAAAAGTCAAGGTCGTCCAACATTTGAAATATTCAGTTTGGCCATAACTCGGCCAATTTCCATCAGATTTTGATCTGGTTGGGATCAATGCGTAGGGAGTGCAGTAACGCACACATCTATATGTAACATGACCTTTCAAGGTCAAAGTCAAGGTCATTGACAGTATACAACCTTCATTTTGCCATACCTCGATCAATTTTTATCCGATTTTGTTCATGTCGGGCTCGAAATGTGTGCAAATGTATTGCCACACAATTTTGTAATTTACATGTAACCCCTAAAGGTCAAAGGTCAAGCTCATTTGATCCTTTCAAATTTTTACCGAACCATAACTCTGTCAATTTTAGCACAATTGTAATCATATTCATACTTGAATTGCAGCTATTGTAACATTGCACGATTGTATATTTTACATGTGACCTCTAAAGGCCAAAGTTCAAGGTCATTTGGCCCTTTGAAATATTCATTCATCCATAACTGGATCAATTTTCTTTCAATTTGAACCATGTTGGGGTCAAATTGTAATAATTATAATGCTGCACAATTTTGTGATTAACAATATGACCTCTAGAGGCCAAAGGTCAAGGTCATTCGTCCCTTTGAAATATTGCTTATGAAAATTATCATCTGTCCCTAAACCTGTCAGAAGGTAAGATGACTGAGGTTGGAGCGTGGGCGGGAGAGGCTTCCTTCCGCGATGGCCTGCGTTCAGAGATCTCTGGTTTAATAATTCGGTAAATCCGAATGGTCCCACAAATTACTATTAGCAGAAATGAATATTTGAATTGTGGCCGAATATCACATTTTTATAACAGTATGAGAATAAGAAGGTAACAGATAGAGTCCTTATGATACGCTCAGCAATTTTTCAAACTTAAATTATCTTGAGAAATTATCATTTGTACTACAGACGTGTATTCCACGAATCGTAGCAGGGAAACCATAATTTTGATAACATTACTGATTGATTTGTCTTATTTGTCTTCGGGAAGTGTTCATACCAAACAAGTCATCCAGATTAGGACTACTCTGTGAAAGAAAAAATCAGGCCTATATCGGATTACATATCAGCAGATTGTCATATAGCGGCAATGTACGTTACAAATTTCAATCTTTCTGTCACTCTTTTGCTCTGTTCCTTAATCTGCACAACGCGACCACCACCACCACCACCACCACTACCACCGTCGCCGCCGCCACCGCCGCCGCCGTCGTCGTCGTCGTCGTCATCATCATCATATATTACCAAATGTCTACATTTATATGCTTGAGTGTTTTGCAAGCGTAGTCCGGCTGTTGGTCGTCATACAATATACTGCGTAATGGTTGTTTGCCTCGGGTCTGATATGTTTTGGAGTGATAGTAAGTGTCAAAGACTTGTGCCCTGAATCTGCTGAGTGGGCGAATGGTGAAAGGTATACGTACGGTGCCTGCAGTCAAAGCTCATGTTTGTGATACCGTTAATGATTCTATATCCTTTCTAGTGCTAAAGATTTCAATGTGAAGCCATGTATATCGGATACACTCAGCGCAACGATTCTTTTTTTTTTTTTTTAATAATTGAAATAAATCGGCGGCAAAGGGGGATGGTGTGGACGGCAAATATGTCTTCATGTTTTGAGTCAGCAGAACTTCAATGGTCATGCATACAAAAATTCAATTCACATTTTGCAACAAGACCAGACACAAATAACAGGGAGCAGAATACAAGCGGTTAACATAGAAAGCGACGTAACGTAGGGCGAGAGTGGTACAATAATGTCGTTTATTTCAGCCTTTTAGGTCTATGTGGACCTACTTTGAGATATATGGCAAGAATACAGTGATCAGAAAGCTCTAATCCATTAATGACGGCAGTGCCCTGACTCTGCATCAGGGCGGGGACCTTGTTTTCTTTTTGGCTTTGATGGGTTAAGCTTCAGGTAATCAAATACATTATCTACACGATGAAACATTATGCTACAAAGAACTACAAGTAACTGTTATCACCACGCACCACGAGTGGCAACCAATATTATAAGCAGCTTGGAAGAAAATAGGAAAAATCCGAGCTGGCAATTGCGGTGTTTCATCGAAGATGAGAGAATTATCGTCATTTAAATTGAGAGAAAAGACATTTTGGGTTCACTCAGGAAGAAATTTATTCGAATTCGATTAGTATCTTGCAGAAAACTCAATACCCCCGATCTGTTGCCATAATCATATCCGAGGTACACAATGAATGGTAAAGAGTGTGTATATATTTTAATCTTTATCAAAAAGAATTTTCGATGTTTTGTTTTCCACTCGTGTAGCACCAATGTGGCAAAATAGATATGATAATAATAATAATAATAATGATGATGATGATGATGATGATGATGATGATGATGATGATGATGATGATGATGATGATGATGATGATAACTACAGGTACATGAATGATGAATCATGTGTATTGACAACATATCGACATATTCTTCTGTTTTGAAAGGAGACAAACTCGGGTTCCGCCACAATGCAGACGAAAGTGTCTGGCTACTGAAACATGAAGGGCACTAGTGGTCGAACCCCTCAACATAGCAACACCTGCTTACGTGTAATTAAAAACTTGAATACCTGTGAGACCCATACTCATTACTAGTTTGGAAAATGTGACAATTACAGTCTAAACAATTTTTCAATTTTTGACGAAGGGATCTGGGCTTGTGGATGGATTCCTTCTTGTTTTTTGACATGGCCCAAAACAGCACGGCAGAAAATATGAATATCCCAGATCTCCGGAACCTTTGTGTTTTATGCGTATGATTAACGTCATCAATAAAGAAAACTACGCATCTTTGTCTTTCTTTTTGTTCGTTTGTTGGAACAAACCACCTCGTTAAAAAAACCCCCAAAACTTATCAAGTCTATTGTTTTTAAAATGTTATCCATTTTGGGCCACCACTGCAAACGCTCACAACTTGGCCATTTTTGAACCGGAGGTTAGGGCAGGCAATCAAAATACTGGATTGTGTTGTTCGGAGGGGTTGACCCCAAATCTTTACATTTCAAAGTAAACATTTCCAAGCCCTCTTTTCTGTGATGAACGTTTTTAGCGTCCCAATGGTTTTCTACAGGTCCCAAGCCATGTATTTTGTCTGGTCCATAAAGTTGTTAAACCAATGTTTGGGAGCCCGACCCAGTTTTTTTTCTTTTATAGAGACATATATTCAGATCATGATAGCACAAGTTTTACCATTTTATCATGAATATTATTCAAGAAATATCCAAATGAAAAATATATATATTCAGATCATGATAGCACAAGTTTTACCATTTTATCATGAATATTATTTAAGAAATATCCAAATGAAAAATACGATAAATTTATGTCAACCCACTACCTTTGGCACACTCGCCTAGCCAAATGTAAAGTCCAACACGCTGACCTCTAGGCCATCGGGACAACTCCAAAAAAGGTTGACCAAGGACCCAGGGTGATGTTATAGCAGGTGTGGCTTGTAAGTTCACAAAAAAACCCCACGTGTTTATCCAAAGCACTAGCCTTGTGCTTGTACAACAACTTTGGATGTAGAGTTTCATCTTTCGTGCAGACAGATTCTACAAAGCCTTGTGGGCAATTAAGTATACATGTTTATGATGTGGGAATGCGTATTTCTGTGATATTTGGCCCAGAAGGGAAGTCACTTTGGCAGGTTAGATATTACCTTAATCCCTGGCAGGCGTGGGAATGCACATTAGCAATAATTACAGATTTGCGTTCTTTCATCGCTGCCATCTTTGCTATAATCCTTCGAATGCACATTCGCTGCCTCAATTATATTTGCATATATACACGCAATTAATCATTTAAAGACCATCAAGCTAGAGCAATGGGACCATCGTTACGATCTGTAAATATGCGTTAATGTATTGCAAATCTAACTCGAGGTCCCGGTTAAAACCATTACGTTTTGTTTGTCAGGCAATTTTGGTTGAAGCTGTCTCTTAGTTCTCTTGCAATGGGACAATTACCAAAATTGTGTCCTGCTGAATTATATTGGGTATTAGTTTAAACTTAATATTAATCATGTATAAATTTTGTGAATTTGTCCCCAATAACTGTGTTCTCGGAGTAGCCCCTGACTACGCACTCGAGCAACCCAGACCTATTTAATTCTTAAGGAATGGGCCTTTTATGTCTCCCAATTTTTTAAGAGCCTCCAGTGCGTTCCGACGCTTGACTTTCAGTGTAGCATATATCTCATGTTTTTTCCTTTTAACTATTTGTAATTTTTTATGTTGGACGTTTTACCTTTTTCCCAGTATTTGATGAACCTGCTTCGGGACCCACACAGTTTTGTTTTGATTACGGAGATGTTCAATTTGATGGACAGCCTATGGCCGACGACATATTTGCTCACCGTGCATATTGCTCATATTTATTTTGAAGATGTAAGTGCATTATCCCGCATATGTTTACGGTTAGGTCTATCTTACAATCAGTGCAAGGTGACTTTTAAGTCATAATTTATTAAAAGTTTTTGCAGTTCTGCCCAAGTCCTCAAATAATCGCAGCATCCAAACCTTCAGCAAAGTTGGAGAATAGTCAACAAGACATAGATATTTCAAATTCCCAAAATTAGACTAGGGATTAACCAAACTGCACGGTCAGGAGTCTAGATGGCATATTGACAGGTATTATGACAATTCACAATTTCCCACTAATTCAATAAGGAATTGCAACAAATGAACATTAACGTAATATCGAGGAATAGACCCGCCGTTTTCTTGACTCTGTGCATGTGTGTGTGTCTGGTATTTCAGCATTAATCAGCTTGTTTTCATGGAATCTGGCAATTACGTCGGTTTTAGCTTTAATGCATCAATTAATAGTTCCATGCTGCCGCTGTAGACATTGCAAATGCTCGTTCTCTGGATAATTGCCAATACGGGCCGATTCAGATAAATTGTGGTTTTTATCGTCTACAAGGCACGGTTCAACGTATCAGCGCGTGTACATCTTTTGCGTGTCTCCTCTGGGATATGCCAATCATCTTACATTTTTCCTTGCCAATTTCAACAAAAGTCGATTTGATCTCAATTGAGGTAACTAGACTCACATTCTTTATAAACAGACCTTTCTCTCAAGTACTAACATGCCTACAGAGACCATACGAATGGTCCAGGGCAAGCAAAAGGCGCCGTGGCAAGCCGCGTAATCAGTTAAACCCTGACATTAAAAAGAGCCCAGCATCCTTTTGCAGAGTTGTACCTACCGGGGCATGAAGACTAATCCAGTTTTGATCTTCCTTTAAGTATAAACGTATTCTTTCAGTGGAATATTTGCCACGCCTGGATATTTGTGTCTAGCCGAGGGATCAAATACGCATCAGATTTTACCTGACAAGAACGGTTCATGGTTCAGTTTGAACAGATAAGAAAATGAGATTTGCCATCTTGCTTGGAATGCGAGGACTCCAAGCTAAATCGTTTGCCCATCATACATGCAGATCTACGCTTTACCAACATTGACTTATTATGCACAAACATATATATATATATATATATATATATATATATATATATATATATATATATATATATATATATATATATATATATATATATATATATATATATATATTTATTCATTTATATACAATGTATATACATACAGTTATGCCTTTTAATTTCCAACAGGAAAGCCCAATGGATATATCGACAAAGCTATATAAGTGCAAAACCAAACTTGTTTGCATGGACTTACCATTCTGACAAATAGTAAGGAGTTCAAGAGAATATTGGGGGGAAATCAATTTTTCGTTTTGAAATATCTGGCATCTGACATATGATACCAACGCAAATTGCAACTAAAAGCCATGGGTGTGTTGAACTCGCGGATCGATCGGTTATTAAAGTGCCTTACAGAGCACGCATTCGGAGCCAGACCGCCAGAGTGACCATTGAAGACTGGACATGTAACATTTTCCGCTCAAACCGGTTCTCAATAACCAGGAGATAGTAATGTTGTTCTCTTTGTCGTTTACAAGTTGAGCTTGTATCTGAAGTTTTGACAGTTTGAAAGAAAACAAACAGCAAATACTCCCGTTAACGACTTTAGGAGGCGTGCCCTGGTGACATTCATCACCAGGGGGCGTCTTGTGAAGCTATGGACCCACTTTTTTAAATACCCAAAGGTATTTGAAGGGCAACTAGTTCTGCCCGACATGAAGATTTCTTTATTCAGTGGCTAGAATATTTGGATAATAACTTTGCCGTCAGTAATTAATAATGAAAAATTATAATAATTATTGTCTTTTGCCAAACTAACAATCGAGCCTGGTCTAAATGTATCATTAGCAACAATTGCAATTTACTTGTAACTTACAATAAGCCGCCAGGAAAAGATTTTTCGGTAAGTTATGAAAATTGTCCCAGATGGAATATTTCATAGTATTTGGATACAATATTTAGGTATAAAAATGTGCCACAAGGTGTCACCTGATTGGACATAATGATTTTTGCATTTGTATATACTCAAATCCTGCCCCTCCCGTTTTTCAAAATAGAAAGGAAGGTGGACTGCGGTCGAAACTAAGATAACCTCAGAATAAAACCATGACTACAAGAGCACTGGTACAATTTTGCAGCTGATACATTGCATGTCCGTGACAATTGTAAGTGAAATATGTTAGCTCACGAAATATTGAGGAAGCGTTTCATTCGCTAATGATATGATTGCACTTTCCGTTTAAGAGTCCATCTGTCAAATAACAAAAATCTTTGTTTATAGATATGCATGCTGACTTAAAACGTTTCTCACCGTTTCAGTCTTGTCTTGATGCATGCTTATGTTCAATAGGTCTGGCAAGATTACCGGATTGCTTTACTCCTGTCATGGTTAAAAGAAAACTGAATCACCAAATGTCCCCGCCCCAGGTTCGGCCCAATGCAAACCATGCCCCAGAATGCTTAGGACGCATGGCATGCCATCACAATAGGTGCTATTTACAAAAACAATATTCATTGAATCTTTATAAAACAGTCGAATGTCCTGAAATTTCAGTAAACCTATAGATGAACGCAAAACACAAAGGTCCTTACCGTCACAAACTTGGGAAATTCATAGTATAATATTAATACTTTAATTTGCATTGATCTTAGTTACTCTTATTTACACAATTATCTGTCAATGTGTTTGATAAAAAGCAAATGATTGTCCTTCTCGACTGCCCCAGTCATATCGTAAGGTATCTCGTTATTGCTGCATTTAATTGTTTGAATACTGGTGTCCCTATGCCTCCTGTAGATGTCAAGGTCAATAAAGTATCGAACTTGACCCAATTGTGCCCGCTGTTGCTTTTATGACCAAAACAGTCACCGACACAATATTAATGTCTGGTCTGTCCACAGTATATGATGCCAAATTATGAATATTTATGAAACTTTTTATCGCCCAGACTTCATTATCAGATAGAAATGACAATGGAAAGCAGTGCCATAATGCTTGCATGATATGGTGATTTGGAAGGAAGTATGATAACTGCTATTGCGCTCGCCGGTCCTCTACTTGATTATGTAATTTTTTTCGCATTTCCTTTTGTATCGTGTAAATTATTATGAGGTCCATGTGGCAGAAAGTTTCGATTATAAATTACATTTTATTGAAATTTGCAGTGACATTTTCCCTCAGAGGATACAAATATTTTGCTTCGAAACACATGTCATATGGCTTGTTATTCATTCAATCAAATTGTATACACAGTTCTCAGCACAGACATAGGCAACAACGCGTACACTCAAGATAGGTTACACTTTTAACTGAAAGGACCACCAAGAAATGAATGTTTATCGACCTTTGAAATACTACACAAATCGAGAACTTCCTATTTTTATTTTAGTTCTTGCGGCTTTACATTAAGAAGAGTCGCAACAGGAACGTATACATGCATAATGAATTGTTTCTTTCTCCTACATCTCCAGTGAGTCCAACACAGATGGATCAAATGTATATTTGGAAAGATAATTAATGATGTGAAACGTGGATCATATTGCTAATTATGTAAGGGGGTACAAAGGGAGGGATTTCTATTACGACAGACACAAAATAAAAAACTTCAATATTATTTCATGCACAATTAATCTTTTGCTTATTTGCATATCCCATAAACTAAAAATATACATCGCGAAAGGCACTATTGAGTCTGTGCAAAAAAGGGCAAAACACATAAATAAAATTGCTTGTATACCAGTTCCGTGACACTCTGGATAATCTGACGGCGACTGCCGACTCCTGTGCGCCTAGTCTAGACTCTTGTCTAAACGAGTCACTTTATCGTGCCATCAAACTAATTTTCTATCTTTGTCATAGGGAAATTAATGGTTTTGTCTGTGGGATCCTGTCTCTCTCTCTCTCTCTCTCTCTCTCTCTCTCACACACACACACACACACACACACACACGCACACACACACACACACACACACACACACACACACACACACAAATGACTACTGGCCAATACCAATGTGTTTGAGACACCAACAGACTTCCTTTGTGTGCCAAGTAACATATATATATATATATATTAACGAAATTATTCATGGAATATTCGGCCAACCAACATATATTATCCGTAAACAGCTTCGACAAGTTTGATGAGGATTTTCCGTTTACAAGACAATTAAGTAAAACATTGAAGCAGAAGAATTTTCATCTGGCCACTCTGGGGCAATTTTATGGAAGGACGTTTTGCAGAGAGTCTGTTCAGAGGTTCGAAAAAAACAAAACAAAAAACCAAAAATGCTACACGTTGCTATGGGATATCTTCCGAGCCACAAAAACACACCATTTGTCTAATTGACATTCTTGTACATCCATGCTAATTTCTTTTTTAACATCGTATTATTGTACAATCGTTTTATTCTGATTTATATCGATTACCTTGTGTGTACCAATATTTCTCATTTTTAGCTTATGAGATAACAGTATTTATCCTTCAAGGTCAGATGTCCCGCAGCATGCAAGTTAATGATTCAAACCCGCTGAATGTCACATGACTGCTGATTTACTGTACTGTCTGCATATGGTCATACCGCTGGTTTCTGGCACTTCGTTTTTACACGTGGATTGGGCTTGGCCTCTTTCCATTGGCTATATTGCACTCGTTGAAAGCAACAAGGTTGAAGACTGTGGTGTTGTGGTACTGCGTGTTCACATGAGACATTCTAAGGGAAACAGTTTCAAAATGAATTCAAAATAAAACTTTGGGATGTGACGTAGGAACTGTTATGCCGTGCAGCCTGGGGTCGGTTTCCGTCCAGAGGTTGCTTCACGAAATACTGTGCAGGCTGTGTTCTGCTTGCTTCGAAAGATGTTTCGTAAGAAGCAGATTTTCACGTGTAGGTCCGTCGAGAGTGCTGTACATATACATGAAAATATTTAAGATGGATCCAAATTCTCCGTTGGCGTGTCAGGTTGTTTAGGTTTTGTGGAATGCTGGTGGTGATTCAAGTCACGTAATTGGGATTTTTATGTAGGAAGTGCTACTAATCAAAGGGTCATGCAAGGTTTTCAAAACTATACAAGGTTTAAATAATCAGTTGCATATATTTTCTGCCACACTGGTGGTCATTATTGCTGTAAAAAATGAAATTTGAATGAATCTAGGAACAGTTGTTTCTATATTACAGGAGTGAGGGTCTTGCATTTGATATGTTTGCCACAAAGCCGAGTGTTAATTTAACAATGAAATGACAAGGTCAAAATTATGGTCCGATTTTCAGTCTATGAACTTTGATAGGTAGCAGTTACCCAAATATCGCTTTTGGTGTCTTGCACGTCCTTTAAGTTCGAAAGGAATTTTATGTCCTCACCAGGACTATATACATGATGTACACTACACAATTAAACTTATGCCTGCTCGTTTGCAGAAAAACAAAACCGAACATGACTTGCATGAAAATGGTGTGCAGCCTAAGAGGCTGCTAATCAGAATTTCACTAATAATGATTAGATTAAAGGAGTCTATCTGCCCTTGCAAAGTGGACTCGAGGCAATCTTGCCACGACTGAACTGTTTATACACCGCTCGGGGAGACCCCATACAAAAAAAAAAGACATCCCGTAGACTCAAAGCTGCAAAGGTGAGGGCCAGAATGCGCCACCAGACCAAGAAAGCTCCTTATGGGTGTATCTGGCTGGTGCCACCCAAGATACAGGTTAAAACACTAATGAATGTATCAAGTAAGTGTGTGATTTCACCATAATGATTGTGTGAGATCATGAGCACATGGCAAAATGAAGAATGATTGCAACATTGGCACCAGAAGGAACCATGAATACTCGTGTGTAAAATGACAAACTGTTCATTGCAGTTCCCATGTGACAGTCTTGTTACGCTCGGCAATCACGAACCTTACATTCTATTGTTCAGTATGGTGAGTAACAATTTAGGAAAACCCGATATAACTCTGTAACAAGGGCTCTTGCGTCAAAGCTCTTTCCATGTGTAGGCAAGGCAAACTTGGCCAATAAGAGCCCAACACATTATTGCCCAGTCCAGAATTCTAAAATATTGCACTTATAAAGTGGAATCCCGAATGGGATTGCCTGTGTAAGTCATTTGCTGACTGGGGGATGCAGTCCCTTCATGTCTCATGTCCTGCTAAACCTTCTAAAAAGGCCCAACTGAGTAATGTCAATCCATGGTGGCGTTAAATTTCCGAATAGCGCCACCTGCAGTCATGCAGTATTGTCTCACAGGCAACCTTTTACCATTGAAAGTATTCCTTCGAAGAGCTGAACATAACATAGCTAAATAGCTTTGGCAGCGCAGTTAAAATACTCGTGAGGATATGCCAAGCATTGGGGGCAGACATTGCGTTTCACACCAGCTCCCGTGCTAATATTATATAACTCATGAAATTTGGGCAGCACAGAAAATGACGACTGATCATGGATGCTGAGCTTGAATTCTAGGTCACTGACAATGTCACTGAAACCACTTGTGACATCAAGGTGATTTTAGCATTTTAATCTTCCAACAGCTTAAATTTCACGGTAACCGCCGCTGTTGCTGTTGGAGACAGCCTTTGTGCTCCAACCAACCAGAGAACTGGGTAAACCTGTAATAATATGGCATGACATAATCATCAGAATATTGCCATTACAATTAAAGAGTTGAAAAAAATACCGGTAAGTTTACCTCCATTGGCCAATGTTACTGGAGACAGCTTTATGATCCAGCTTGGATGGGGAACTCCACCCATATAGGGAGGTAAAACGTATAATGGCACAGATTTGATATTCAAACAAGAAAAAACTTAGCAAGTGAATGGTAACTAAGATAGGCATTCATTAAAGACAGCCTTGTACTCAAAGGTAGCCAGAAATCCATTCACATTAGTCTTTGTTACGGCTCACAAGTCCCTCAAGAGACCAAGATGTTGCTTTTTGTTTAATTGGTCGAAACTCTGATATATTTTCTAAATGCATCGGATTTCCAGCGACCTTTTTAACCTGATTGGGCTGTCTGGGATCCCTCGTGAATTCCAAGAAGCCACTAAAAGTCAGAAGGTGTGACCCTTGTGGCTTTGGCTATCCAGATTGCAGAATTTAAAGCATGTCTTGAGTGGTGCATCAAAAAACGATTGTGTGACCGGACTGGCTGTGACTGGCATGATCAAGCTGCCTGCCAAGCTGCCTTGATGTTGGAGATATTTCAAAGGCATCACTACTAGCCAGTACAGTCCTGGTTGTGATCTAAAGCTTAAGGAATGGGTCTGGCCTACACTATTTTGTTTGAAGTGACAGAGCTTTACTTGAGTTCCATATAGTGTTTGAGACTTTAAAATGATCGATACATCCTTTAACGCATGGCGCAATTCTGTACAGCCTAATTATGGTATTAGTTCATCTATTCGTGCATACGTATAGAAAGCAAAAGAAAACATAGGCAGGTACAATAACTCATTGAGATCCAAAAAGAGCTTCTCCGCTGCGTGAGGGAGTTTGTGTGGCATAGGGGCAGCAATGAAAACACGCATATCAACTGACCGCTGTTATCTGTAGAAATGGGCTTTCGAATTACAAAAACATGTTGTTGGTTAATGGAGACTTGTCTTTTTTGTAGTTAACTGATGCATTTATTTACGTCTGATTTGTCTTTGGTGGCAACTTCGGGTAAGAAATAAAAGTTACATACATGTACTGGGCTAGCACCAGGTATTTGTATGTTTTTGTTAATTTGGGTAACATCCAAAAATGTCTATAGCCAAATTTTCTCCTTTTTAGCCAAACTCTAGTCAAAGTACTATGATATTATGTATGCCTTTGACTCAGACCTTTATGTAGATTGATATAGCTTGAATGAAAGCAGGTGTAATATTGATTTACGTATTTTTATTTTGTGCGTGCATGTATTTCATCACAAAACATAGGCATATAAAATTCTAAGTTGAAAAATGAAACTGTGAAGAGAGGTGATATTTGACTTTTTGTGTATATGTATTTAGGTTCAAACGATTGTACTATTGCTAATGTTTCAAATAGGTAGTAGCATATTTTGTATTAATTTTTAGCTGTCCTATAATGTTTTATTATAGGACCGATCTTGTGAGAAGTAAGGGAAAAGAAAGAAAATTACATGCGGAAAGTGAAACTGCAAAAGTACTATGACTATAGTGAATCTGAGTTTGTGGGGAGCCGTTTTTAGCTCCGCTGACCACAGGTCGCAGATCTCATGTGATCACTCACGTCTGGCCATCCGTCCGTAAATTTTTGCTTGCGAGCTCGATGTAGTCAACAGTTTTCAAGATGGCCCATATAATTTCAAAACTTATCAAATGTATGAAAATCTAGGTCGAGTTCAATATTGGGGGCACCACCTATAGTATTAGGTAATATTTTAGCCAAAATGTGAAAATATTGAGAATGCTGTCTTTCGAAGAACATTTTGTTGAATCACCACGAAACCTGGCAGAAATTTAGTACCAAAAGGGTACTGCTTAGCTTCAATAGATTTTCAAAAGTGTTCCCACCATGTGGCTATATTAATTTATGCACATGCATGATATAACAGTCATATGTAACTCCGAACAATTGTAAGATACATCTACATTACTGTCATGCTAGTACAATGGGTATCTTTGGAGTAAAGCATATATTATTTTACCTTTGCTCTTAACATATCTATATTCTCCGTATGTATGTATGTATGTATGTATGTATGTATGTATGTATGTATGTATGTATGTATAATGTAAGCGCCATGGGCTCCGCTATACTCTTTTCAGTTCATACACTTCGACGACCAGCCCTTCTTGCTTCTAACCCTTGCAAAACTTTGTATGACGATGCGCACGTTCTTCATTTTAACATTGCTGTGTTGCTGCTTGGTAATTGGAAGGAAGAAACTTAAGTATGATGGGTGTGTGAATTTACGATGCATATCAACGGCTTATGTATGCTGGCGTGTCACATTTGGAATCGATTGATTTCGCACTGCCGTAGTTTTGTGTCCAAGAAAGGAAACGTCGCAAAATCCCAACATAGATGCAACTTTCAGAGTTCCCCGCTGTTTTCAATTATTTTCTTTAAAGGAGTGTTAGTGCTGGTATATATATATATATATATATATATATATATATATATATATATATATATATATATATATATATATATATATATATATATATATATATATTTGTATATATATATGTGTGTGTGTGTGTATGTGTATGTGTGTGTGTATGTGTGTGTCTGTGGTGTTAAATGAATCATGATACAAATGTATATCTAAAAAAATACCCTTTTTATGGCAGGTGATTATAAGCTTTATTCCACTTTCAAAACAAGCCTATCTGTGCTTGAGGGATGGATGAGTAAATGATTGGAGTAGATCCGAAAGGAGGACAGTTTACAGTGAATGTGATGTAGGTATCTGACACTGTAGATTGTATGTACTAAATTGGATTTCTATAGATCATACAAAGACACATATAAATTTGAAAATTATTTGGACGAAATAAAAAACTTCAAATACAGACGTAGTCTCACACGTTTAAGGCTGAGTAATCATAGTTTGCGAATTGAAACCTGGAGATATGTAGGCGAGGAGAGACATGAAAGAGTTTGCCAAAACGTTATAGAAAAAGAAAAACATCTTTTAATCTCTTGTCCTTTGTATGATAAATTTCGCATTCCTTTATATGATACAATAAGTAAATACCACCCTAATTTTCATGATTTCTCGGACGACCAAAAATTAGACGTTCTTACGAAGCCTGATACTCTCATTGTTGGAGCTGTAGCATCGTACATATACCGTTCAGTCGAGTTCAGGAGAACGCGTCTCCTAAATGAGCAAGTCCCCTGAGCCCAACGGCCGAGTATATATAGTCTGAACAATTATTCATGTACAGGGTTTTCTGTGTTTTTTCAGTGCCTACATTTCATGTATATAACTTCTTGCCAATTTTAGTTTGTCTATCCTTCTGACATGTAAATTGTATATATTTGCTCTTATTATATGTATGATGAGCAATTTTACTGTATGTATTTTAATTGTATGCTATGAGCCCGATTGGGCAAAAGAAGCAATAAAGCACACTATCAGATGTATCTTGTCTTAAAAGAGCGACGCCATAGCTAGTGGTCGTTCCCTTCACTATACAGTGGGTGTTGGCTAGTAATAATTCAGTGGTATTATGGGCAGATAGCGTGTAATGTGTGTGCAGGTCTGGTTGTGGCTTGATGAATGTCATGAATTAATTCTTTCTATTCCATACGTAAAATAGGCACCATTCCTTTCATTTGATTGCTGCTGTCTTGTTGCTCAGAAGCACGTCAATTTCCTATATTTTCATTTTGATATGCGCAATGGTATAATGACATATACATTAATATTGCTTGTTTACATCGACCACATGCATAAGTATATATTTTGGATAAACTGAATCATCAATTTCATAAATATTTTTTTTATAGTTTTTTATCTTGATTTATGCATCAGTTAAGCTTCCACTCATTTGTGAAATCCATTTCTGTAGTGTTTTTCATTTGACAAATGGATAGGTGAATGTTTTATTTAATGAATGCATTTGCATAGTAGTTCCCCTTTTCCTGATAATTGCTGATGGTAATATAACAATACATGTAAGTGCAATTCGTAAGACAAGTTATGGAAGACAGGCGGTAATATATTTTCATTTTCATCAAAGAATCTTTAGGCAAGGCGGAACATGTGCAACATTCACGTTCCCCCCGGCTGTCTAGGTATGACCTACAGTAATCCATAGTAAGCAAGGTATGGGTCCACCATTTGTTTCTGTCAAAGCCAACCAACGTGTCCTAGATTCAACATGTTGTCAGATAGATTTGTCTGGCTTTGCAACTGCCATCCTCAGAGCAACGAAGACAAAACAGATCCCTCTCTCTCTCTCTCTCTCTCTCTCTCTCTCTCTCTCTCTCTCTCTCTCTCTCTCTCCCTCCTTACAACAACGAAGACAAAACAAATCTCTTTCTTTCTCTCTCTTTCTCTTTCTGTCTGTCTGTCTCTTTCTGTCTCCCTCTCCCTCCCTCCCCCCGACAATCACATATATCACCGGTGCCCGTGTACCCAGATCTTTTGTATTTTCAACATATCCGGATTTGCAACATTTCTACTCCAGCAAAACGCCGAAATGAAGCTATACCGAAACAAACTGACGGGATTTTACGTATTAATCAACTGCGCGAAGTGCACTGGCAGCCTAATACATCAAATACGATAAATGTGCTACTTTTACTCTTTGATTTTAGAACCACTTTATGTGCACACGCTATACTCACGTAACTTGGAGAAATAATTAAACTTCATGTTGTTAAGGAAATGATTTAACCTTTTTGTTGTCATTTAACATAACATTGACTGTCAAATGAAAACAAAAGAAACTCTTGTTATAATTGTATAATGTATGTGGATTTCGATTTTGACATCCAATGTGCCAAAACGCGAAAAATATATCGGCACTGTCAAATTCCAACATCGACGTATATACTTGTTTTCAGCCTTCAACCGAGTTTTAGCTTTACTAAACATTATTATTATTATTATTATCATTATTATTATTATTATTATTATTATTATCATTATTATTATTATTATTATTATTGTTATTGTTGTTATTGTTATTGTTATTGTTATTGTTATTATTATCATTATTATTATTATTATTATTATTATTATTATTATTATTATTATTATTATTATTATTATTATGTTTACTCATCTTCTTCTTCTTCTTCTTCTTCTTCTCATTATTATTACTGTTATTATTTCCACATACACATGCAAGGTATTTAAATTAAAAAGAGGAAAAGCGAACACACACACACACACACACACACACACACACACACACACATGAAAGAATAAACACAAAACTGAAACAAGAAAAAGCACACGTGGCATGGAAAATGTCACTTCAACAGCCCAAAAACAAGAATAAGTGCAATGTCACGGCTCCTATAAAGTCTACAGCTGGTCTTAGTCTTGTCAGCCAAACCATTATGTCCTTATGGAAGTTTTCCTGGTGTAACTAAAAGTATTTGCAATCCTTAGGAAGAGAAATAATGATTTTAGGTATTCCATACTGCGATAGGATATAATTACTTTAAGTGCAAATCGACGAACAATTACCTCCAGCAGTTAGCTTAGCTATGGAATATACTATGGTATTTTCGCTAGGATATACGTCCCGGAAGATTTGAGGAAACGTTTGTAAAGTTGTTTTCAATATATCAAAGTCATAAGAATAAAATGTAACACCTTGTTGTGATCTCAACACAGGAGTGACCATAACATTCTGGTGGCCTTCCCATGCTGTGTAAAGCAACTCAACTTCTTTTCTGGAGAAGGGACGATTTGTGCTATTTAAACCATCAATATGTGATACATATTTATATGGACTTGTCAGGGATGAAACGGACATTATATTCCTCAGAACATAATGTACTGATATATCAGTTATTTTGATGTGGATGCAATGGCAAGGCAAATAGGGCACAATCAATCACAAACATATGCGATAGTTTCAACAAAGAATTTTCCGATATGACATTCAAAATCCGAGATTTTAAACAAGTCCCTCAATGTTTACAAGTGTGGTGAATGTACACCGCCTCGCTTCACACAGTTTGAACGACTGAATGGTCCTGATTTAGTATTTCTCCATCTGACTCAGGTAGTTTTGGTTCGCATATATATTGGTGACATTAAATGGCATTCACCGATATGTGCATCAGTTGTGATAAATGCCTAATATATTCAACTTTATCAAACACTTTACATGCATGTAAGGCTACTACGTGAGCCCTGAATCAATTATCAGTTTTTACATTCAGCCACAAGAAGATTCGTTGGTTTGTGGAACTACAGTAGTCTACCTTGTTTGAAACGAAACTATAAATTGGATGGGCCTAGAATGCTACGATATTGAATATCGTAGTATTCTGGGCTCATCCAATTTATACTTTCATTTCAAACAACGAAAAGTGTTAAACTGGGTAATCATCAACAATGATCGTATCGTGCGATTATCGTTGATGATTATCCAGGCCGATCACACTATCAAGGGCGATGCTGCCATAGACAGCCGGGTCATGGAGACACTTTGGCTTTTGTTGGATTGTCACATAGAGAATAACAAATACAACAAAACTGTTAGGTGGGGTGGGGTGAGGGTAGCTGTTGACCTGGACAATTTTGTCTTTCTCTGAATTTGCACTTTAATCTGGTACTTAATAGACAGTTTTTTTATGAAAATTAAAAATTTATTTTCTAATGCGAAATTTGAATCTGGATATACTGTAAGTTTAAGTAGCACGACATTCTTTATCAGCACAGAAAGTATTTACGCAGAAGAAAACGCATGCGTCCCACATTGGATAAACGAACGTCGTCGAGTCCAAATAAGGAAATCCTGAGCAAACTTCTCAGCTCGTCACAGTGACGTCATTGCTTAGATCCGACAGTAGTACCTGCGATTACCAACCCCAGTCCCCACTTGGTCAAAACGACCAGATTTCCTTGGCACGGGCGCTTTTGCAATGTTAAATGACCTGACGCGCAAGACCACGGTGCTGTTCAATTGCAGCAGTAAATTTACATTCCCTGGATCATTTATAAATCAAATCAATAAACTTCTTCACATGAGAAACACGTATTGTGGACAAATTCTGTAGCATTTTTCAAGAACAGTGATGCAAAGTTTTGCTACAATGCTCCAGCTGGACAGCCTTAGACCAGCTGCAACAATCGATCGACCAGCAAAATCACCCAACAGACAATCACCCATAAAAAATGCAGCCGTTTAAACCAGCCAAAACCAATTTTTAAGACAGAGTTAACAGAAAAGTTGGCCAACTTGTGCCGTTATTTTGCAGTAAAGTCAACTGAAACACAGCATTTTATTTCAACTTGTCTGGACGGCAAAGGTACACTTGATTTGGATATCAAAGTGAATTGCGGCCACAGCATATATATCATTATTGATGCTCTGAAATAATTGCAAAATACATATTTTTGGTTTCATATATTATAACCCTCTTGCCACCCCCACTCGGCAAGATCGTCCCAATGCTCATTCACAAACCATTGGTATTGGGTGCGGAACTCACTATTTTCACAATGGCAGCCAAGTCGATTGGCTATTTTGATGAGGTAGCATCCAAAATATATGTGTGATTAGTGTTAAGGGAAGGTTAATTTGTCGAATAAATGTAATGTACAATATATAATGGGACTTTTTCAGAGTGAGCATTACCTGAAAATGTAAATACAACGACAAACATTGACCAGTTGTAGGCCCCAGGATTAGGATTTTGTATCAGACAGTAAAGTTTCCCTGAGGCAATGAAATAAGGGTCAGCATTAGGCTGAGTGCCAAGTGCCCCACTGCGTCACAGACGAAGCTCAATGGACAAGGTTACGCCGATAGTGGAGACAGGTCCAAAAGTACTGGCGAGTTTTTATGTAAGTGGTAAAAAGTACCCTTAGTATTTTAGGGCTATGGTTTAGTACCCATCTTACACTTTGGTTCAAACACTGAAAACGGAGTATAGCAGACGAGCAATCTCCCAATCCAACTGGCGAATTTGGAAGCTGTACTCGGAATGTTTTCTATGTGTTCCGTGGGTCTCCGTGGACGCGCTGAACTGTTGTAATGTTATTTCCAGACACGCGTTGTGGATTTTTAATAGATCGTTGTGAAAAAAATTAATCGCTGTCATCCAGATGCATTTGTCTTGATCTGGGACCAGAACACTTTGTATATACAGAAGATGGACAATGGTGTTTGTCTCTGTCTCTGTCTCTGTCTGTCTGTCTGTCTCTCTCTCTCTCTCTCTCTCTCTCTCTTTCTCTTTCTCTCTCTCTTTCATCCTGCCCGAAATCCTCCATGTTTCACATTTACTTGGAATGTAACACTATTGAAGGAATAAAGTGTCCATCAGTGCTGCATCCGCCGTGTGGTAGTTTTGACACACACACACACACACACACACACACACACACACACACACACACACACAAAACACAAAACAAAACAAAACACAAAACAAAACAAACAAAAAAAAAAAAAAAAGAAGAAGATAAAATGTGGTCGCTTTACGTTCCATTTTCAATCCAGTGTCTAAATCTATACTTTGATAAATTGCCATTGTCTCAAATTCCCGTATATATTTTTTCTTTTGTTCTTTTGTAATGGCTGCTGCTTGTCGTGACCTTGAATTTGGAAAAGACAACCCACTTGAATTCTGAGAATGTAAGAACAGGAAAAAATAGCAAATAAATATTATATAAGTTCCTGCTTATAATGGCAAAATGGCAAGACGGAGTGAAAATGTACAGTAAGTAGTATATAACCTAATATACGGAAAACCCCCCACATAATTCAAATTGTGACTTACCACCTAAGAATTTCATAATATTGTATATTCATGAAGGGGACATTAAATGAAAACAACTAGCGAAAAGGTGACTTGAAGAATTGACCGTCTGGAACTTTGCCCTACACACAAAGGTGCTTCTGACTCTGTGTATATACTCAGAGAACTACCTATCAAATTGCGTTCTGAAATAGGTTATTTTACATAAAGTGAGATCTTATGCAAAATTTAGTGACATCCTTTACTGAACACTTTTGTCAGAGCGTAAACGGTTAAGTGCTTTAAGCATTACATGTTCAAGTAAGACCTAACACGCAACAAAACCCTCCATCTGCCTGTCGTGAAAGTAACCAAACATCGATAAAATGATGTACAGGGGTGTTTTAATTAAAATTGTTGCACCCTTAAAAAGTAATTATAAATGCGTGTTTTTCTTTTTTATCTATATTTTCCTTTGTGTTCTCTCGGTAAGAAGTATGAACGAGACAGCCCGTGTATTACTGTCAAACGATCAGATCATTTATTGGGCACTGAGTCCAGAAATTATATGATTTTAATATCTTGCTGTCGAAACCCCATTAGAGATGGAGTTTTGTTTCCTGTGCGTAGGAAAATAGATGGCACAAGCCGCAATATTAATAGTGAAAAAAAAGAGATAAATTAAACAGAGCCATGCAGTATTTGTTTGCAATATTGATTGAGTGCATTCTATATTTGCGGAAAAAACACATTGAAAGAAACTTTATTTTCTGGGTTATCGTTTACGTTTTTACGCAATATATAAGTACAAAGCAGAGGAAGGCAGGAATTCATGACAAAATGCATCTCTTTGAGCCCGTATTGGTTCAGTGTTCACATGTGCAATTCCAATAAACACGTTGATCACCTGATGGTTATAAACATTTGAGAAGGAAATAAACAGATCCAACCATTCTTAACGTGCATATTAGGTCAACAAAACTTAATGAACATGCAAGCTTTTTTTCTCTCGTAAACTCGAGATGTTGGCGGTCCTGTAAATTTTTTGCTCGTTATTTTCTAAAAATGGAGAATTTTTTATACAACTTTCTAGATTATTGTGTAAAGCATTAAGTCCATTTTACACAATATTTAAACCGATTTAGTATAGTTTACTGTTTGGATTGGTGATTCTGTTTATCTTGATTTGCAGATATAGTGTTTCACAAAATTTAGCTGAAGTGATCCATTTTTGCTTAAAGATTGCCTAGCAAAAAATTTAAAAAGAAAGAAATTAAGACGTGTGAATAAACTGAGATTTGATATTCCACTTTGGCACTAAAGTCTTCAACCGCATGGTTATTGACAATTTTCTTGTACCGCATCCACAAATTGACGATTCGTGATGCATACTTCACCTCACTGATTACCAAGATAAAATTGGTCCGCAGGCATAAATTGATTATAATTATGAGGGTGCGTTTAATTTTACGTAAGTATTAAACTGTACCGTCAGGAGAACCCCTGTAGCTTGACCCGAGAGAGACCAAACTGGAGAGACGAAAAAAATATTTTATACTTGCTGAAGCTAACATTTGTGCGACTTTCAACCAAAATAAGTAGTGCGTTATCATCATTTGACAGCCTGGTGAGTAGTGACTATTTCCTTGACAGAATTATGCATCAACTTTTTAACACCGTAAATTTTTATTGGAAGACATGTTAAACAAACTGTCGGCACCAATGAGTAATGTGCGTCATTTTTTCCCAGAAAACAATCCATGTGGCCAATAGGAAGAAAATTCGTCAAACAGAGTGGGCAATACGGAAACGTTTGAAGGTAATGTACGCAATGCATTTTTATGAAGACGTGAATGAAACGGCCCGCAGAAACAACTCACCTGCTTTATTTGACACTTATGTCGGTTAACGTATTGGGTAAAGCGAACTGCCACATACCGGCTCCTCATCTGGACTCCTTATTCAGAAAATAAAAATATGCAGAGGGTCATTTTTCACTCATTTTTAGGCAGAAATGATAATTTTCGTTTTAAAAGTTGCTACTCAAATTACCCATCTAATGACAGGCTTAACCTACCTCCCATCCAGCCCACACACACATTTTGTTTTGCCAGCGGTGCTCATTTCTTACATAATAATGTGTGAAACAAGTTCTGCGTTTTGGTGCTATATGTGATTGAAGTCTTAACAAATAAAACGCGGTCGATTTGATAGGCAAAAATGACACAATATTGGACCAAAAGAGTAAAGATTGCAAAGTAGTCATCCTATGCAAATGGGTTCAATTTACCCTGTGGTCCGCAGTACCCGAACAAATTAAGTGAGCTTTTAATGAATGAAATTTTAGGGTAGGGTTAAATTCAAACAACAGCTAAGAACGTATGATGTCGACTCACATGCCTTCCCACATGAAGACTGAAATGGTATCTCTCAAATGACCTGTCGTCACCCCATGAAGCTTTCAATTACATCATTCGTTTGCCATGCGAAATTACATTTCAACGACAGAAGGCAAATCTCTTAGGTGGGTTCATATAGATGTGAAATGAAATTAGACGATGCCCTCGATCAATCTTAATTCTATCAGCTTGTCTATTAACTAACCAAACAGTAATTTTAACGCTTGAACGAAGGGCTACTTAATTATTGTATTAACTCCTGACCAGCCAGGGTGAGACTGTCCCGAAAGTTCTCTGTCGCCCTTGTTAGGAATTTAATGATCACAGCGCCAAATTTCGCCGGCAAAGCGAAGTCCTAGTTAAAGAAAAGATCTATTAACACTTCGGTAGCAAATATCTGCAGAAGTGGCCCGACGATATCGATCTTCAGACAATACACTTTCAGTTAGTCGAAGCAAGTAACTTCAGATGTATACTTTTGGACACCACAATGACATTTAAGATGGCAAATATTGACAGTATCTTAATAGCAGGAAGAACATTTTTTTTGAAGTATGTGCCATTTCAGGAACAAATGATATGACATTTTTTTCTGTACTAGCATATGTAGGGCCTATAAAATACCCAGAATTGTGACAACGTGATAATGTTTTTCGTCGTAACTTAATTGTTTTCGAGGTGGACATTGTAAACATGTACCTCCCAGTCAATAGCACTACTTTAAAATTTTCCGGCTGCTGTTGCTCGGCAACTCCCGTAGCCCTGCCACCAAGCAATGTGCCCAAGCTGTGGTGGACTAACATCTCGCCGCCACACTCCTATTGGCGGGTGCTTGCTTAGCACACGGTCACTGTTGGCTCATTTTCACAAACGCACGGATTCAACGTCATGCAGGCTTCCTAGCTATTTGCGTCTTTCACGTCCACAAGTTCTACAAAGTATTTTCAGTATTAATATCCCATACTACCACTTTTAGGACCTGGAGGCAGGTATATGATGGAATGGCAGTCGCACAGAGGAACCCTGAAAGTGGAGACAGCAAGAATCAGGGGTCGTGGATAAACCTGTGGAGCCACGTCTTGTCTGCGTGTTCACGAAAAGGGTACAACATAGTGACGTTAGATACCACACTGGCAACAGGTGGTTTATGGAGAAGTTGAGCCGTTAACCAAGGACCCCAACCAGGAATGATGGCGATATGGGGGGGGGGGGGGAGGGGGGGTTCGGTACGCTGGTACAGGTAATTATTTTTCTAGAGTACGCAGTACGGAAAATAAAAATCTTTCAAAATTTGGATAGTACGAAGTGCGTAAAATAAGAAGGCTTTCCGTACGCCACTACGGTAAATAAAAAGCCCCAGTACGCCAGTACGGGAAACCCCTTTCCCACCCTCTATATTCAATGCTTAGACCAATGTTTCCTTGCAAGCTGTGTGGACGAGCCGGGGGAAGCAACGCAATATTTTACTTAGCATTTGCTGGCTAAAGGATTACAACTTGATACAAGTCTGACTGCATTAAGTAAACCATTGAAAAAGTCATATAACGTTTGTGACCTTTTAAAAAGACATTTAAACCCAGCACCTTCTGCAGTAGTTCAGGGAAGCAAGTTTGATAGCCGTATTCTCAAACCAGGCGAACCTGTCTCTACATTTATGGCAGACTTGTGAAAGTTGGCGGAGCACTGTGAGCATGGAGACTTGTCTGAAATGATTAGAGACAGATTAGTGCCACCAGGGTTCAACATTTATTTGCCGGGAGGGCCAATTAGGCTCGGATATGGCTGTTGAAATAGCTGCCACAATGTAAAATGTGGCTAATCATATTAAAGACGTGAACCAACACAGTGAATTTTCTACATCAGAAGCCTCCACAAAGCAGATGAAAGCGGCGAAAGTAAACAAAGTTTTCATAATAGCAGCGTCTACGAGAGGACAGGACAATATGCAATCTGCTAATGGTGTAAAGCAAAGCACAGAGAATCATGCTTGCTGTCGCAAGGCGGAGGGGTATGTATAACCCAACTCCTTGTAAGCACAACGACAGTTCCTGTTTTTACTGCAAATGTAAAGTTAATGTTACATCTCTTTGCTGAGTGAAACAGAGACAGCAAACCGTAAATGCTGTACTTGACACATCAATTTATTGCCGTTTGGGAGATGAACAACATGACGGCGTTAACTTGTAAGGTAAGGTGTACCAAATGTACAAATCGCAGACAGATTCAACCCCAAAAACTCAAAAATGGGCTTTCATTACAACAATAGCTGTAAATTATAAAATACTTGACATGGAGATAGACAACGGTGCAGCCGTTATCTTCATAAATGAACATACCTATAGGTAAACATTTGCCACCAATATTCCTATACTTTTAGCTGCAACAATATTTAAACTTCGCATACATACAGGGAGTGAGATACCAGTGGTGGGTCTCACATCAGTAGCAGTGCAGCATGGAAATGGCAATATTCAACTGCATTTGCTGGTTGTCAAAGGTCACGGACCAACATTACTGGCCAGAAACTGGTTGCATTGATATTAGATGGGAATAGTGCACACAAAGTACACAGCAGAGTCCTTAAAGTGATACTAGGAAGACAAAAAGATTTTTTTTGAAACCTGCAATTGGTATATTTCAAAGGCGCCAAAGTCAAGATATACATGAGTGAAGGAGCGCAACCTATTTTCTACACGCTGTATCCTGTACCTAATGCCATGCACCAGAATGTCGACCATGAACTTGAGAGGCTCCAGGCATGGAATAAATAATTAAACCTGTAGCATTCCCAGACTCTACTGTGCCCATTGTCCCAGTCCTTAAAAGCAACGTGCATCTGCAGCAATCATAAAATAACAATAAATCAAGATCTCTGACACATATCCTCTTTCACATATTGAGGATTTGTATAAAAAAAATGGGGAATGGTGGGGTATATACAAAATTGGATGTCCGAGCGTTCCTGTGGCTTTAACTTAATGAAACATAAAAATCATGAACGACGATAAATACCGTGACCCACAAGGCCTATTCAGATAAAACAGGTTTCCTCTTGGTATTTTTCTGGCAGCAACACTCTATCAATGCACAATGGATAGAATGCTGCAGCTGCAAGATATACCTAACATATGGATGTTCATTGATGATAGCATGCTGACTTGTAACGCGGAAGCAGAACCGCGTCTTGTCTCCATGTTCACAACAAACATAGTGACGTAATAACCACAGCATGGAGTACACGCAGACACGTGTATGGGGCCAACATATACATGCAGGATATATTTACTGTGACTGAAGATGGCAAAACAAACACATTTAGCAAAATATTGTCACCATACCATTCACAAACAGAACCAATTCCCATGCCGTCATCAAATCAAAGTGGCAAGGCATGCTGGGAATAATTTGGAAGTGTTAGCTACAAGTTGCCAATTAAGGCAAAGCAACTATGTAGCAACACAAACTACTTTAGCGTGTGCATCCCATATTCTGTGGTCTAAAAGGTCGGGCGTTCTGAGTACCAAGGAGGGTAGAGGGAACCTCTTTGATATCACCTAAGTAAAATATGGGTTGCAGTGTAAAATTAACAATTTTCTCTTTTCTGAAGGAATTTTGTGTTTAAAGAGGTTTTATTTCAGGAAATCAGTTGAAGCAAGGAGAGAGAGAGAGAGAGAGAGAGAGAGAGAGAGAGAGAGAGAGAGAGAGAGAGAGAGAGAAGAGAGAGAGAGAGAGAAAGAGAGAGAGAGATATATATATATATATATAGAGAGAGAGACTGTTCTACCTTTATCGTGTTGTCTACTCTTGTGAAAAAAGTCTGTAGAGTAACTCCATCACGTTACGAGAGTCCGTAGCAGTTTTACTTCCCATCACTGTGACCACGAAGAATTGAAGATCCTGGGTTAATGCCGTGGGTAGTGATTCCAACAGTGTGATCAGGACATAAGAGAGTAATTGTAGATCAACGTCAAGAACAATTTTTTGGAAGTTGAGTGGTGGCTTGAATGGGTGGATGACAAGATGGTCCAGGAATTACAGAGACACAGCTCCTGCAAAAACACATGTGTAGCACCCACTGATACAACAGGTGCCACAGGTCTGGATACACACACTCTAAAAAAACAATGTGAGTGATGCGAGCACTGTTTTATCTGCTTTAAACGCATTAGAGGATGCGATACAGGGTATTGATGGCAACAAAGTATACAGCGAATGGCTATCAAACAGAGAGATAGATGTGGACAAGTGCAAAGGCTAAGCCATTTTGATGGTAAACGGGATGAGAAAAAAAATAACAGGCTTACTGTAGAATGACTAGCGAGAAAGGTGATTGGGCAGTGCCATTGTTTTCTGAATGATCCACCTAATATTTCAATCAGCTCTGACTGTCCAGTGGCGTGTTTCTGATTTATCTGAGACGTGGTTTTACAGAACAGTGTTGCAGTCTGTCCCAAAAGTGTGTCGAAATAAGTACAGTGACTGAGATCTCTACCAAAAGATAAAGAAAAAAAGAGATGGGCGATGATTGTGATATTATGTATACACTAACTAAACAGCTTAATTCCATGGAGTAAGTATGTACTGACTGATTTTGATATTCTATGACCCGCTGTTACTCTGCACTCTGCTATGCCCTTGCAAATCAAGAATAGAATGTGCACCATGTCATCATACTTTTCGGTTTCAAGTTTTCCAAAACACCACTCGAGATATCTGTGCCTAAGGTTTTTCTGAAATAAGTAAATCGGTTTAAATGTATACGAAATATACGCAGTGAACTCTGGTTGTGAAATTTTAATTATGTACACTACCTGAACATTTTGATTCTGTGGAATAAGTATTACTGACAAGATCTATGTACTGTGCCAAACTGTTTTGTATGGGTGAATTGCCTTTATTCAAAATTAGAGCAACGATGGATTTCACGAGCAAAAACGTACTATATGTAATTATCTGTCGAGGCTGTGATGCCATATACATATATTCAACTGGTAATGAATTGAGACGCAGAATGACCACACATAAACAGTAAATGAGAACGCCAGAAACAACTGTGGGCAAGCGAACACACAAGCGAATGCGCGAATGTATAAACAACATTCTCTGCAGGCCCATTCTTCCAAATAAAGAGTGGAACGAACATTGAAAGACAGAGAAAAGAATTCCTATGTTAACATAAATATAGGCCTTAACTAAATAGAAATTTACATATAGTGTAATTAGGACACTTTCATAAAATAATTATATAACGTCTTCATTCACCAATTACGCCTTCTAACGGCCACAGTAGGAGCATGATGATTTTTAATAAAGTCCTAACGTCAAAGGCCGTAGGCCTACAGAACAAAGGGACATTGTGACGTAATAGACAGAACGTAACGCTCAAGTTATCACTAAGAACTACGATGTTCTTTAATGTTCTATTCGGTAAAAAAGGAGCTTCAAAAGGGAATAATTCTAACAACCGGTTGTATAAAATGTCAAACATACCTGTATCATTTGTTGTATATACATGATTCTATATGTGTGTTTTGTTTCAATGACGTAGCACCACGAATTCCTCTGTTCTAAGAGATTCTGTACAAAAAATCTTTGCAAAAAGCCGAAAAAAATGAAAAAGGGGAGGGGAGGCCATTTTCATCAATTCTTTAGAAAGGTAAAAAGAATATGCAGCTTCAATACGTAAAATTTACAGTAATTTTATTATTAAAAGTCAACAATGGAAATAGCAAGATCGCGATGGGCGATAATGGGTAGTTTACGTACCGTTGTTTCAGAAGCTTCACCACAGCTTCAGATTTTCCCCTTACTCATACAGTAATCTATTTTGTATGTTCATTGAATATATTTATACTAATTATACTAAATTTTTGGTAAGGTTTAATCCTGAGGTTCCAACAGTACGGATTTATCTCCTCACATTAAGAGTCTCTTGCATGTAGCATTTTCAGTAACTCCTCAAATGACACTAGACGGCACACTAATCAGTAAGACCTCACAAGCACAACATGCATTCATGTTTTGATAGGTAAATCCATTAATTAATAAAGTAGGCCTACAATGATAATAAAAAATATTCTTTATTTCAGGAATTTGGTAGCTTGGGCAGAAGGGTATGAAAAAAGGTTAATGAGATATTTTAATGAAAGACAGGTGCTCTATTATCTTTGATAATTCTGCAAATAAATAAAGCTCAACACAATTGGTTCTTCCAAAATTACACATATTTTTACTGGGGATTATATTTTCTTTAAAACTTACCTTTTTGTGCTGTATATGCTAATTCCATTGTGATAATGGATCTGAAATTTTTGAAAGATATGCTGGTACCTTGATGGTACATATTAAATGGGTGTTCAGAACACGCAAATCAACGTAGATATATATGTACCTTTTGATATGTTGTTACATTTTCTTATTTCAATATAAACTGGGCACCGGCATGATAAAATATCAGTCACAATTTTCCGGGAAATGGTGATTTTGAATTGAGGAGGGCGAGTAGGATAATCCCAGTTCAGGTTTGTTAGTTTGTTTTTTTAAATTTGGATTTTTTTTTGTACAAGACCTCTAAGTCAGAAATAAGATCCGTTTGACGGTTTTTGAGAGTCCAGCATCAAGTTATCAAAGGGCATTTTAAACTCTTCAGAGAATAGATAGATTTATACACAAAATGCAGATACTGATTCTTGTAAAGTATTGTCCCAGCGGGACCCTGCACCGTATCAGTGATAGTTGAGATTACATGGCCCGTGCGAGACTTGAGGTATGCATGCTCGATGTGAACACGGGTCTGTCAAGGGTGGAGTGGGGTGGGGGTGGGAGTGGGGTACTCCCATCTGGGATTGTACTGGGTATGTGCCTCAGGAAAGGCCCTGTTTTCATTAACTCACATGATTAGAAAAGCCCCCCGAAATGTACACAACTGGATTAGGATAGGGGTAACAATTATTTGAGTGAACTGCAGATATAGGGTATAATTAGTAAGTTCTTTGGGGGGAATTTTTGTGGGAAGTAAGAATATGCTAAAACTTGTTTACAATTGGAATGTTGGTCTCCAGAATGTACCAGGATGCACCAATGCAGCACTCCTTTCAACACATTACAGGATTAAGACAGGGTACCTTTTTACATCTGGTGTAGGAGTAAGATAGGGTATTGTATAAAAATGTCCGCGGCACACACCCACCCTGATGTTGAGCATGTGCCCCCCCCCCCTGTCATTGATAGTGTCTGAATCTCTGTGCTGTACCGATTTAGTGCACTCGCCAAATAAAATTTATGGAATAACTGTTAGACAATGACGTTTGCAATGTTTATCAGGCTTCTTCAAGTGCACAGGACACACTACAAACAAGAGCTCAACATAAGCACAAGTGTAAAGCTCCCGATCATCTGCAATTCATACTCATATGACCAGTATAATTTCGACAACAAAGCAAATCATTTTGATAACAACTTCTGTTGACATACAAAGGCAGAGCTACTATTATCATGTAGTAGTTGCTTGGAAGATGATGATAATAATATGACGACCATTCTTATATAATGAAATGAAACTCGGTTGAAAATGCATGGTGGTTTTAAAGGTATTTTATTCAAAAAGTGAATACAATGGGGAAGAAGGGCTCTGTCCTATATGAATTCCTCATAGGAATTCATATCTATTCTTTGAGAGGCACATAGACAGGCGGAACGTGACGCACAGCGTCACCGCGACCCCGCCCGCCGAGTACACGAAGCACCCGAAGGGTGGCGTCTACCGGCATAAAAAAAAAAAAGAAAGAAAACAGAAGTAGACAGAAAACCGCAGATGGTGAGGCATATAGAATAGAATATTCGCCATTTACGATCCTACAATAATTGTGGAAATCTCTCTCTAATGAGCCATTAGGTTATGGTCGGTGTCAGAGCTCTTAAAAAAAACGCTCTTTTTTCTCTGCAAAATCATGCGCTGCTTTAAATGATATTTTGGTCGAGGTTACATTCACTGCTGCCAAATAGTATTGCGTTTCAACTAAATGGTGCAACGCTGTTAAGGATGGTATGCAAAAAGGATGGTATGCAAAGCACCTCGATCGACAATATAGCGCGGACAAGTTAAAAAGTAATGCCAAACACTTTTTGACGTAGCACTGCAAGAACATATTGGTTATTCATCGACGCATATTTTATGCAGATGTTCGTTCAGCTGACTGTGACCCGTATGCAGCCTCGAGTGTAAGATAGAAGTAAACCTATTGCCAACATTTCAAAGTTCATGGTATTTTACAGAGGGTATGCACGGGTTTGAAATTTTCAGCTAGGATTATGCCAAAGTATGTGAATTACGAATTTTGAGATGGTAAAAAGTTCCATAATTTTGTTATTGATGGGGAAAATGAGCTTTCGAATAAACAAGTTATACAGTTAAATAATGATACTGCGCACCTATCAATGCGCTGTCTTAAGTTGTAACGAAGGTTATCATCTGGTAGATCCGGCAATATATCAAGGAGAAATTGAGGTGTTAGTCCATTGATATATCTTGTAATCAGTGTTAGTTTGTATCTTTCTCTCCTCTTCTCGAGAGTCTCTCAACCTGTTTCTTCATACAATTTAGCGGCTGGGGTTGTTTTCATGGCACCAGTTACAATGCGGGCAGCAGTCAGCTGAGTATCTTCTAATAATTTCGCATTTGCCTGTGCACAGCCATCGCAGACCACATTACCATATTCTGTAATAGGTCTTATGAAGGATTTAAGTATAGACACATTTGTTTTACATGGATTGTGAAAGAGCGATCCGTGGGGGATTTATAGATAGTTTCGAGTGTTTCTCAGTCCAATGTATACTGTAATGATTTCATTATATTTAGCTGCATGGAGGCCTTTGTCACTATACGGATGATATGTACATTCCATTTAAAATCACGTTTTAATTGAAGTCCTAGATGTTCATGGCTAGGCACGTTTTCCAATTTGTGTCCTTGAAAGACAAGTGGGTGATAGGGGAGGGAGGTTCTTTATAGTGATATAAGCATTGAGTCATGCACCACACGTCAATTGAAGAAAGATCTCCGTTAAGAGTAGTTGCGGCAAAGTCGGGATCGTCCACGGTTAGGTAAAGGGACGTGTCGTCAGCAAAAAGTTTCACTTTGGAGTTCACCACATCAACTATACCGTTAATATAACTAAAAAAGAGGAGGGGGCTTAGCACGGAGCCCTGGGGGGAACCTCTGCAGTTATTGAGCCCCAGATTGAAGATTGACCATTCAAAACTACCCGTTGCCTACGGTCATAAAGATAGTCTCCGAACCAAGATAACAGGTTCTTGGATATTAATTTTTTTTTCAAGTTTATAAAGGAGGCCAGGGTGCCAAACTGTATCAAAGGCCCTGCTCTTCTCCAGGAACACAACTCCCACCTCCTTTTGCTGATTGACAGCGAGAGACAATTCATGGTACAAAGAAACTAGTTGATTTACTGTAGAATCGCCTGGCATAAAACCAGACTCCATCATGCTTTATTTTTCATTTCAGAATTTGTTCAAGGAGTTATTTGATTTTTTTTTATTGTAATCTTCCACAGTCCTACGGTAGTTTGCTCCTAATATTGATTTCTCAAATGATTGTACGTGGTCCACTTGGCATCTCGAGTAAGAACATTAGACGTTTCGTAGCTTTAGAATACAAACACATCATCTTTCGCCTTTGTTGACGTAATGCTGATTTGTACCATGGCAAACCATTCGAGCGCATAGTTTCTTCTTTATTGGGGATCGTCTCTTTCGCTGTTTGCAAGAACATTTCTATCCATGCAGCACAACACCGATTAACAATATTAGATACAAATGAATTTTCCCGAGAAGTTTGACCAAGCTTAGACCGAAACAAATCAAAATTTGCTTTGCCGTAATGTCAGCTGATTTTTTTTGGTAAGCTATCTCCTCTTTGTGTTTAAAAAATATAGTAGCCGACACTACGCAATGATCGCAATTAGCAATTATTGGAGGCAAGACCTGCGGCTTCTGGATATGAACAGGCATGTTAGAAATAATTTGGTCTAAACAGCTTAAAGCATTATTAGTTGTACGAGAAGTAGGCTCGTGGACATGAGGGAGCAGGCAATTTGTTGTACAGAATTGTTCAAGTTTTCTCGGGGGGGGGGGGGGGAATCGGCATTTAATTAAATGCATGGTTATTATCTTACACATGCATTTAGTCTAATGCTTTCAAATGGGCAACACTCATCATAATGATTTTCATGTTATTATTCAAGCATGAACATTTTCATCTAAATGAAAATAAAAGGACATATCTGTTTTGAATTGTAAAGTAATTCTAGGGTAAGTTGAAATAAGATCAAATTTCATTGGAGGTATATAGATATTTGAAACAGCCCATTAATTACATGTTATTTTCACGAAGACTAACAAGAATGCTAGAGTCATCATAACAATTACAGTCACAAGGTCAAATACAGGGTAAATAATGTCTCCTGGAAGGCCGTTTGGACTGGATCAATTTTATCACACCATTCGAATTTGAAAACTTCACTCTGTACGAATAGAACTCAAACACTGTTTAAAGAACAGAATCATTGTAAAAATATATGAATATAATTAAGTTAAAGGAAGGAAGCTAAAGCACAATATGCACTGATATATATATATATATATATATATATATATATAATATATATTAAGTAAATACTGAAACATGCAATATGCACAGATATAATAAGGATTGCGCTTATTCCAATTACGCTCCCTTTATGTGTTCTCGTAACTGCATCACAGGTGCCTTCCATCTTGCGTGAAACGGAATAATCAAGGCGCTGTCCTTGCATAATCAATAAATAGAGGTTATAAGCTCTCCGTTCGCAAGGATAAGAATAGTTGGATGCTGGCATTCCTGATTGCAAATAGAGATGTCTCCTTCGTAAACCGGTTTTAAGAAGTACCTGTATACGGGCTTAAGTACGCTGATCATGGCGGCCCTCCACTCGGATCATTTGGATTTCTCGTCGGTCGAATCAAGTGACAGTCGGATACTTGAGCAGTGTTGGCAATGCAATCTTAATGGATAATGATCATGATAATGATATTGATAATAAAATGATGATGATGATGATGATGATGATGATGATGATGATGATGATGATGATGATGATGATGATGATGATGATGATGATATCAGTTGTGGCATGCACAGCCGTGCTACACGAGATTTGACCATCAAAGCAAGCTGTTCACCACTCAGCCCGTCGGCCTTCGCAGCTTGCTGAGGTGACCAAATCTCGTGTACCACGGCCGTGCGTGCCATTATATTTTATCATAAACATATTAATTTCATACTGAACAGCCTTATGGTACATACAACACTAACCCTTGATGATCCCCAGACACATAAGTCACAAACAACTGTTAATGTACAAAACGCACGTGACAAGTGTGGGTCTACATGTAAGTAAATAATTGATATTGCTTTTGCAAAATGTAATTGGTACAGTTTTTTTATCTTCTAATCCCCAAGTTCTCAGGTATCTTCATGTGTACTGTGAATTGGGCTCACTTAAATGGCGTACGATATTTCCACGGTGGCTGTCTGTCATTAAAAAAGTTTCACAAGACATTAGTGATATCGACAAAAATCTTAAGGCGGACATATTATATATATATATATATATATATATATATATATATATATATATATATATATATATATATATATATATATATATATATATATATATGTATGTTGATTTTTAAAGCAAATTTTTACGAACAATTTATTTATGTTCACGTTATGTTATTAATCAGGACCATTTGACAATTTTAAACTCTGGTTAATGTGTAGTTCCGCAACAGCAGTGTCATATAGTGTTATAAAAGTAGTATCATAATGTAAGCATTGTTCACGGTTGTAATATAAGGGGTTTTAATTTACAATTAAAATCAATATAGTGCGGTTATGTTGCATGCTAAGTCCCTCGCTAAAGATGCCTTGACTGACGCACTTGAACGTCAATGGAATCAAATGCCGATATAATTAACAAGATGTCATTTTTACGCACTTATAGTCCATGTTCCAGACACGTTGCATACATCAACCGATAATCACGGTAATTACCACCGTCATTAAGAATTCTTTTGCATGAACAAGACGACATCGCCGAGGTCGTTATAAATTTTCCGTCTTCATAAATGTGCAAGGTTCAAACTACGCTTCAGATGACGTCACTCATAACAATTTGCTGTTTAGACACGGCCAACATGTCTTTGTATTTCAACCCAACATCAAAGCATGTTTTGTTGACAGCTTGTTGGGAAAAATTAGTGTTGTCGATGTTACCAATATGCTATACCTTAGTCACTCAAGCTATAAAAAAAGAACGTTCTTGTCTACGTGATATTGCTTGTTTTCATTTTAAAACCTAAGGGTTACACTTTTTATGAATACAGCTTAATATGTAGTGTTTATCGTACGCAATAATCTTATGTTAACACACTAATTTCAAGCATTGTGTCTGCCCTTGTCTGCCCTTAAAGTATAGACCCATATCTTTGACATGGATTGCAAAACAGGCCAAGCCTGTATTAATCACTTTCCGTGGCACAGATGGTGGCGTATACTTTCGTGCCTACTTGTTTGGTGGAGGAAACCAGAGGACTTGGAGAAAACCACTGTGCACAGTCAGAATAGTAGGAACTCTTTCCACTTGCTTTCCCGGCCGTGAATCGAACCCGCGCCGCCAGCCGTGCACCCATGGTGGACATATTTCTGCTCTTAATGTATGCGCACATTGCGGATCTGTAGAATTATTATATGGCGACTCTTTATTCATACTTTGTAATGTTCAAGCAATAAATGAATACGTTACTTACTCAGCTCGAAGATTACAAGAAATAATCCTGGTTAAGTGAACTTCATACTATACGATACGGTGGAGACTTTATAAAGTTTGGCGTGGGGCTCCGCACTTTAAACAGAAACTGTTTCGTGAAATAATAAGGAGCTAATAGGCTTAGGCAAAAGTGGCAATGTGACGAAAAGCAAGATTATTTAGAGGAAATACAATAATATTGTGAGCGAAACTCTGTATTTCTGACATTAATTCCTTACTTCTGTGGTCATATTTACAGCTGTTTTGGTAAAGTAAATATGCATATAACAACTCATTTACTCAATTATTTTTCATTAGGATTTGACTTTATATAACACATTGATTCTCGTACATGGTTTGCATGTTCTTCATTGATACTATTAAAGAAACCGACCAAAAAGATTTTGGGGGTGTCACTATACCACTGAACATACAGAGTGCGTGTACACCAGTGTTATTGGTTATGTAGTGTTCACCGATGAGCTACGTGTTATACTACCTTCCCTGCGCGGTGACACCCCGTCCGCGGGTGTACATTTCTCAGGAGCAAAAATATGGGATTGTTTACGACAGACAGAAAGATGCAGAATTACTTGTTCATAATAAGAGTATGTCAATTTTGGTCACCTTATGAAGAAAAATGCTTATTGCGTTTGGTATGTGCTTTCAAGTCGAGAACAAACAACGATGTGGTCCTTGAGAGGTCAAATGTCAGCCGACTGCTTGACCCCAGCTTTGCGGAACTGGCGCAATTGTTCAGCGCATACACACGTGCCTGTTTTAGCTGCATTTTGTAAAATCTGAACCTGGCTATGTTTTATTTTCAAATTTTCTTGTTGATTTTGTTTGTTTGTTTCTTGTTTTGTTTTTCTGAGGATTATTTCCGCTACTTTTTCCTATGTAGTAAATATGCTACACAAAGGGACCAACTCCAAACTGAAATTAGTCCCCTCGCAGCGTTCAATCTGAAAACCCTATTATTTGGTAAAAGTGGCAAAAACAAAAACAAGAGCGTCAATTACGAAATTTTTCTATCAGTTCACAGTTACATCAAATTGACTGAAAGATTGAAAGATTAGCTACTTTAAATTTGTAATATGCTACGTGACTGTATATCCCATCGATAGACTAAGGTGTGGTAGATTATACTTAGCACCTGTACTCGCCCAAGTCTTCTCTTTCTCTTTTTCCTCTCCTCTTCTCCTATCTGTACGTAATGTGATGTACCAACTATCAGTTACCTTGCAGCTCAACACTTCCATGTCTGTATCGTCACTGCTTGTACAAGAGGTCTTCATACAGGTAATGTGCCCGTTGACCAATTGTTTTTTCTTTTTTTTTTAATAGAAATATGTTGAAACAAATGTGGTCCCTGAAAGGTCAAATGTCAGCCGACTGCTTGACCCCAGCTTTGCGGAACTGACGAAATTGTTCAGAACATACACACGTCCATGTTTTAGCTGCATTTTGTAAATTCTGATCCGGGCTATGTTTTTTTTCAATCTTTCTTGTTGATTTTGTTTGTTTGTTTCTTGTTTTGTTATTCTTACAGAGACATATACGATATTCCAAGGAAGAGTTTGATTATGAAGTAAAACCTGTGTGGGTTTATAAGATTTGCTATGGTCAACATAATGCTTTTGGACATAATTGTCAGGTTGAGTCACACAGAAAAGGTACAATAGAACAATGCAAAAGCACCGATGTGATGTCCATTGTTACACATTCAAGGGAGAAAATGCCAACGCTGCGTATTGTTGTTATAGAATAAAAAGGCTTACCTTTACAAGATGTCATAAAAGAAACCACACAGATAATAAAAATTGGGTCTGGGAGGCAATTGTTCACAATTTGCAGCAACAGTGAATGTAATCTAATAGTATATAGAATGCTCCCTTAAACTACTGTATAAATATTCATAGTCTGTTAGGGAGACCCTGCCATTCCAGCATGGCTGAAGTGTCCATCATGGACGTGAACTAAGTACCTTTACAACTATATCATGCTAAATACCATCGTTAAGAATGAGCAGTCATCATAGGGTCATTTCACCCAGGTGCATAAAAACACCTATTCGTAGCAGGGTGTCAGAAGAGACTGTAACGATCCACAACACTATATCGTGGAAATACGACACCCTTGCTCTTAGCAAGGATCTTTTACTGCCACTGCACATTCCTCACTTTCTACAGCATCCAAGCTGTTAGGTCGCAACAGTAATTGAGCCAAGGCTGAGGAACTTCACAGATGAAAGAACCAAATAACATCAGCATAGCCACCCTTCCCATTGATCACTATAGATACATGCATACGAGACCTAGAACTCATGATTCAGTATTGTGTTACTAAATAGCAATCTGTGGTTCTGGACAAAGCGTGAGGCAGTGTTGTAATTAAAAAGAAGTCGCTTACTGGCACCTCTCCAGTGACTGTCTATTCTAAAACACGAAAGAACAGACACATCAGGGAAATCCTAGTGTTGCAAAATAACGAGTGAAATTTAATTGAAACGGGTTGTATCGATCAAAAGAGTATATTAAAACCAAAGTTAACTTTATGTTATCCAGCTTCAACTACCCACCATTGATTTATGGTACCTATCCCTGTACCGTCCAAGTAAGAGCAACAGGTCAATATGGATGAAAATGTAAAAAAAAAGGATGAAGTTATTGATATTGCGAGAATATATGAATTCACAATCGCCACAGATTAAAGAATTGAATGAAAATGAAACACCAGTGCATGGTATAAAGGCAGAACCAGCCAATGCAGAAGTTGTGTGATCTGTCAGACCATCTTACGAAAGGGCAGGTCTGTGAACCCATGGGAATTAGTATATTTATTGAAACATTATACCAGTGAAAAAGGGAAAGAAGTCGTCAAGGTCAGTCCAATAAATGGCATCCACGAAGTGAAAATGCTGAGGATGACAATCCAAATAAACATGAAAGTGCAAGGCCCAAACAAACATTGATGCCGACATTAAGCTCAAAATAATTTGAAAAAAAACTGCCCTATTCAGCAAAATCATAACAAACTTTATCACAAACAAGATGGACACTATATATTTACAAACACATGTTCCTTGAGACCGGCGATGAACAAGGTTTCCCCAACATGGCGATACATTACCTATGCAATGCATATTGTGGCAGCAACATCAAGCGCATTGCATCCGGGACTATACCATGCAGGCACACACACACACACACACACACACACACACACACACACAAACACACACACACCATGCAGAGAACGCTTTTTTGCTGTACTGAAAGTGACGGCCTAACCAGCATAAGGGCTTCTAAAATCAACATTATGGAATCTAAGGTTGTTTAATTTTGAAAAATAATAAAACAAACAAACAAACAAACAAACAAACCAGAGGAGACACCTGTTGCCCCCAGGCAGCCATTTGAGTCAAGGTACACCTTGAGAATCACACAGCGCCCTCAGAGCTTGCAAAATGTTGATCGTTGCAAACAATCTTGTGGGTATGGGACACTTCAAAGAGATTATCTTTTCAGCCGAAGACATCAACCACCGTCCAGGTAGATTCACCAACAAAAGGACTATGTCTGCCATCATACAAGAAAGCAAACTAACAGTTTTTTTTGTCCCAAGGTGGTAAATGAATGTGAAAATATATATATATATTAACATTGCAAAAGAAATGCCAGCAGTGGTTTTTGGATGTGAACAATTTGATGCACATGAATAGGGAACTGACAAACTCTTTGCAGCAGAAGATGAACATTAATTCCCACAGACCATTCGTTCATTTACAAATCCTCAACTGCATCCAAATTTTGGTTAGTGTGCTTCATGTAAGAAATGCAGCTGTATGAACTGAGAATAACATGTTAGCCAGACGATTTACTTCTACCCAAATGAATTAAGTTAGCTGTGACAAGGAATACTAATACGGTCTGAAAAATGAATATGGCTCCTGACAATTGACATGCACTAAGTCCAGTTTTCGAAATGGTAATTATATGACCTCATATACAAAGCCACCAGAGACCGAGAAGTGCATGCATTGCAACAAATGATGTACACTTGATGGGCCAGAGTCTTAAAGATATCCCTGGTGCACTTCAACCATACTGGCCAGACAAAAGGCGAATTGTCTGTTGAATATGGACTCCTTTTGAATAGAACCAGTCTTCAAACTCGATGTTATACAGAGTGGTGCTTTATCAGGCACCGAGCACACCAGGGGAGAGAGAAAACACTTTTTGGGTGAAAACTCCTGTTTTGTGGAATAAAATAAGCTGGGAGATTGAAAATATTGTAAGTCAATGCCACATGCTCGAAGAATATCAGGCAACACAAACGAAAACATAAACTCAATGCCACAAAACCATTCCAATTCCTTGGTACCGATCTAGTCTGCTGTGAAAACAATGAATGGCTAGTCATCTGTCAAGACCACAACAAAAACGTATTTCCAGAAACAGCTAAAGCCAGCACACAATCAACTTTGCCAAAACAATTTTTAACAAAATCACTCCTAAAACTGTGGTGATAATCGATCTCATTAAACCTGTAGCACAGAGAAGAGCACACATAACAAGCAGCCCTTACACTTTAGAAAGCAATGCCAAATCCAATTGCTCCAACATATTCCACGAGGGCATAACAAAGTGGTCAAGGTACAAAAACACACTGCTATGTACAAGGTCTAATCCGCTCGTTAGAACACTTCCTTTTCCTGCAGAGCCACAGTACCTAAGAAAGTTATGCTTTAATCGTGCAATCACAATGGGCAAGCACAACAAGAAATGCAACAAACATGCCCAAGAACGGGCCATCAGGCAGCAGGCCAAAACAGTTTATGATCAAAATGCGACATACTTAACCCCCCAAAACCTGTGTCAAAATTGTTCACATATGGAAACTACAGTCATGAAAGAGGGAAGCAGCGTCCATAATAGAAGTTGAACACTATTAAGAACCGTGTTCTCGTCGTTTAGAGACTCTAAAGAGGACAAAATAAAATGGTGTTCAACTGACATGGCAACACTCCCAATGATGATGATGCTCTATCAACTGTCAGCCCAAGACCAAGACCAAGAGGCCAGGGTTACGTTACACATTCCGGCCGCCGTGTCAGCTGGCAACCGGACACATGGTTGTCCCGAACTTTTGAATCTGGCTAGTTGAGCTTGCAGCTAAAGGGTAAATAAAGATCCCTTGTGGGATTTGACGGGAGTCTAACACGGTGCGCATCACAGAAAGCCATAGTTAGTATGCAGGACAATCTGAAATATACAAAATACATTCACAGTTAGTAAATGTATGTCACACGTAGTAAATGTATGAACACATTTAACACTTGAAACGCATTTGTGCAAGACAACTTCATGTCAGATAACTTTGATTTGATGTATTGAATGCCGGTCCGTTTCGCATCCAGTTAGTTAAGTTTTATTAACAAAATCATGACAAGGGTTGCCATGAAATCGGCGTTCATGTGGGAAATTAGCGCAGGCTAGAAACGGTTAGCAGCTGATGTTCTTCCGTGCTATATTAACAAATATCTCATGTTTGGGTCGATGTTAGTGCTATAACAGGCTTGTATAAATACCGTATCAAAGGCCTAAAAGCTACAGTGCTGCGAAATGATGTATCGGTACTCTTCCGGTGGCACGCTGCCGGTGGTATAGCTACTCTCCCGGTTTCATCGGTAATTGTGTTGATGAGGAGTAAATCTTTCTGCAAATGTCAGTCTTATTTTTGCTTTGTGTATTGAAATGTACAAATCGACCCAAACATGAGTTAAAAAGTTTATAGCATGCTTTGTAGACGATATGAAGTAATCAACTCGCACTGGATACCATATAGCAGAACGAGTGAGCGAAACTCTCCCGGTTTCATCGGTAATTGTGTTGATGAGGAATAAATCTTTCTGCAAATGTCAGTCTTATTTTTGCTTTGTGTATTGAAATGTACAAATCGACCCAAACATGAGTTAAAAAATTCATAGCATGCTTTGTAGACGATATGAAGTAATCAACTCACACTGGATACCATATAGCAGAACTCGTTCGCTTCGCTCACTCGTTCTACTATATGGTATCCAGTGCTCGTTGATATACTTCATATCGTCAACAAAACATGCTATAATCTATGGTCTGTATCGCGTATGAACCCCGTGCACAATGATCAAATATCAATAGTTGTATGTCCGTTGTACAATTATGTCTCTCTCTCTCTCTTAACACACACACACACACACACACACACACACACACACACACACACACACACACACACACACACACACACACACACACACACACACACACACACACACACACACACACACACACACACACACACACACACACACATATATGGAATATTAAGTTTTGGCTCAACATGCTAAGTTAAAGAACTTCGGAAATATTCACTTGACAGCTTCCATACATCGTATGCTCTTGTGTTTTAAAGTTACTGAATTATTCAACGTTTTGTTCATATGAAACCTTGCATCCAAAAATGTTAAAAGCAAGTTTTTTTTTTAAAATTTAAATTCTCCATCTTTTTCTGCTAAACAATCTAGAGTTACATAACAGTGTAAACGTCTGGTTACATAATTCTAGTTAATTATTGATTCAAGCAAACACAAAATATATTACATTGTATGGTCGTAAGTATGAATTCGGAAGCCAAATGTACAAAAAGCAATTGGGATGCCCATACGCGAGCAGGTGTCTCTAAATATCCGATAGAATTATAGGTACCATTTTTCAAGTTGCCCAATTAAAGTAAGGAATATTAAAGGGACTTTCTTAGAATATAATCTGAATCATTTTAGACAGCCGGTGTTGTGAATTGTTCAACACTTGTAATCTTTTGAAAAAAAAAAGTTGCAGATAATCAGTTAATATGCTTCGGCGCACGTCACGAATACTGCACCCTTGGCCCAGGAAGAAAGCTCAAGTCTTCCCTTTAGATTTATCCTAAGCACTTCACAAAATGCGTGTAAATCATATGCGTCTCATATACAAACGACCTGTCTATGGTCTGGATGGTCAGTGAACGACTAGCAGCTTATATAATGAAGAACACATCTTGCCTGTTTTATACCTACAAGTGTATAAAAAAAGTGACAAGTGCCCCAGGAACCTGTCTTCAGATGGCTCATTTTTCTTTATCATGCTTCTCCGGAGAGCCTCTAGATTATTTACATTTGTAGCCATTAGGCAACCCAGGAAAACTTAATATGTTTACAATGCCCCTATGTATTATCACTGATGGGATAAACAACATATGAAACACATGTAGCCACCCTACACAGCCACAATTAAGACAGAAGCATATTATAAAACCTTAGCGGCACATCATTAGAGTTTGCGGCGGTATATACATTTAGTCCCCCTTGCATTGGCAGCAGGATATTTACTTCCAGTCGCATGTCAATGGTATGTGCCACATGAGCAGTGAAAAAGCAGAAACTGACATTAACCTTTGTCAAACATTACTCTAAATTAACTGCGAAAGTACACAGCTACTGTAGTTCTAGAAATTTTCGCGCTTTTCGCGCTACTATCCAAAGCGCTAAATTAAAATGCGGGAAAATAAGTTGCATTGTATTACATTACATTGTATGGCATAGGATTGCGCGAAATTAAAGACATGCAAAAATTTCTAGAACTAGTATTAAAAGCTTGCAAACGTACGACTCATTTCTTCGCACTGCAGTTATGCTTCGGCAACAAGATTGACAACTATGAACATATATATATATATATATATATATATATATATATATATATATATATATATATATAACACATAGAAGTTAGTAATTTTGCTAGAGAAACTCTGATGTCTCCCATTGGAACATTGCGTCTCCGGACGAGTTTACTGATAATGTCAACGTATGGAAACCAAATTCACGTAAGTGACCTAGAGAATTATGTCAAAGCGACCCAGATACAATCCCAACCTATAGGTCTCACCATGATAAATTATTCTGCTAAGTTTCAATAAGTTCAATTTTCAGTAGCTATAGCACAGAAACCAATTTCACATAAGTGATGATGTTCACGCAAATGACCCTGTGAAAATAAGGTCAAGGCGACCCAGTTACGATTCTAATTTAAGCCTCACCTTGAAATATGATCATACCAACTGATATACAATTTTGATAAGTTCTATAGTAGTTAGTGCACTGAAACAAGTTCCACTAAAGTGACCCTGTGACCTTGAAAAATAATTAAAGATGTCTCACCCTAATACGTATTCACACTGTTTCATCAAGCTTGTTTTATTCTGTTCTAGTTAAATAAATGAGCCTGTGACTTTCAGAATTAAGTCAAGGTAAAAAAGAATTGCAATGCGGGTCTTACCTAGATACGTATTCGTATCAACATTTATGAAGAAGAAGAAGAAGAAGAAGAAGAAGAAGAAGAAGAAGAAGAAGAAGAAGAAGAAGAAGAAGAAGAAGAAGAAGAAGAAGAAGAACAACAACAACAACAACAACAACAACAACAACAACAACAACAACAAACAAAAGAAGTGGTAGGATCGAGCACTAAAACAATGTCTCCTCGGTTCCTCCGGGAGACATGATAATGCATATTTTACAGCAATCTCATTTCTGATAACATATTTCTATGCGTTTGTTTCCATATTTGTGGTAAAATTAACTGTGCACAATAAATTAGATGGCTATGCACCCATATTACAGGTTTTAGCGTTGAATGAATGAAACATCAAAGGCACGTTCCGTTTAACAACTCCTAATATTGTGGCTAAATCACACAACATTTTGTAAAGTCTAAGCTCAGCCTAAATTTCCGTTGTGCTGCATCCCATGGTGTGTGAGCTTAGTTATGGGTATTACGAACGGACGGAAATGAATAAATTGAGTCATTATTTGTAAGAAATGACTAGGCTTGTTTGAATGCAATTCTGTATAATAACGTCCTGCATAATAATTGTGCAAAAATAAAATATAAAGTTTTGTTGAACAATAAGTGAAAGCCATAATAACTTTAATGGGCCAGTGTATCATTGTAAATGACTTACCCCCCCCCCCCCAAAAAAACCTATAGAAATCAAACAACAAGGTTGACGAAATGATCATGTTAAATACAGTGTTTGTTGACGTATGATTATGCCAATCATATTGGAGTACACACACAACATGAAAAGGTCATTGTATCGGAATGTAAATTTTCCCATAAAATTTACCAGGAAGTGTCTGCTGTCGTCCGCCTATTTTTGTTTTCTTGTTAATAAAAGTCAGCAGCTTTTTTCAGCGCACTCTGGGTGCACTGCACCCCCGAATACGGGGAAACTAGATGTTGACTCGGTCTCTGCAGGGTTGAAGTGTAAAAAATGTGGGGTTTTTTTAATCTAAGATAGTGTTGCTTAACTTGATCTCTACGGTCATTGGGTCATCATTTAGAATCAATTCGTGGTATTTACAATAACTGGAATGTGAAGAATAGGGACAAATTCATATTTCAACTGTTGTCATGCAACATGGTGATATAATATTCCTAGGATGAAGAGACCAAGAAAACTGACAGTTACTGCAGATTCTGGCAGGTATCTGGGGCTTTTGTTCCAATACCTAATCAACAACCAAGGCACAGCAGTGACCAATAGGCCAAATGGATAAACAAGCCCATTAGTCAATATTCCATGGTCAATGAAAAAAACCTTAATCTGTACAATGACAATGGCCATGAATGTGCAACAAGAAGCTATGGTAAGTATCTGTGCCTTAACTGGTCCGTATAAAATTCTAGCTGTTTCTGATAAGTAAGCCACATGGGGACCCTCAGATCGCCATGAGCTGGAAGCGCCCCCTGGCTTCAGCAGCACCAGTGTTATCAAAGGGGAAAACAAAGTGAAATAAATAACTCCAGGTACTAAAGTCCAGAACAAGTAAAGCACCAGAGATGAGTTTTCCTCGTCGTAAAGAGCTGAACAAGTTGGTCGTCTCACCGCTTTCAGGCAATATATGAAGTATGCAGACATGGCTACAAGGATAATAACCATAAACACCCTGGTCACGGCCAGACAACTGGTGGTATTTCTCTGATAAGCAAATGACATGGCTTTGGCAAAAAATCCCAGAATTACTATGTACAATACATAGAATATAAAGGTGGCTTTCAATGAAATCTCATCCAAAAGTGGTGTTGCATTTTTTAAAGACTCTTCGCAGATCTCTGGTATTTTCTGAGCACCCAGTTTAGGATCTATGGGGATTTTCAATGTTGTTTTTATTCGTATGCCTAACTCTTGAAGAGCACTGCTGTTCAGAAGTTTGTCCACATGAAGTCGGAAAGTATCCATTTTGTTTGTGGAGCGACGTATTATTTTGTATGCCTCACTCAGCTGACTGGCGCCCAACCGGTGATTGCCTCTTAACAATAGTATGGGATTGGGATGCATTGGCGGTTGCGTGTACGGAAAAATTAGAGCAGCTGTAAAATTTGCATTCAGTAGTTGCATATGTGACGTATCGCCGAGGAGCCTTATCTGAGGCACCTTGACAGCTGTGTGCAGCGAGTATCCTTGCAAGCTGCCCGCCACTTTCCATGGCTCAGCCCTGGCGATAGTCCTCCAGGTGATTATTATATTTACATTTCGTACTTTCGCTCTGACCTTCCTCAAATGTAACCGTCCGCGCATGAAAATTTTACCCCCTTTCCTTTCGATCCGTAGCGTGAGCTCACCTTTTGAGGCTGTCACTGAGATTGAAGATGTCTGGGTCTTCGAAATTCTGGTGTTGACAATCATTTTGTGTATATCCAAATCGTCGAAAACCGAACCATTATCACCACAGTGGCTGCTGAGAATGAGAGATTCACGAAAGGCTAAGCCAAGGGAGCCCGACAGCGGTTGAAAGAATTCATCCACGGGCATTTCCACGAGCAGCTGGTGGTATCGCAGGCAAATCTGGCTTCCGACCATTGTGACGTGCAGCAGCATTATTCCAGGGATGAAACGTGTGGCCTTTGAAGAGGGATCCATTCTTGCCCGGGCGCCCTGAAAACAAGAACAAAATGTTGTCATATATTATTGATCAAAGACAACGCAGGTAAAATTTCTTCAATTCAGACTCTTTTGCGCGTCGGATTAATCCAGGGCTAGGTACAAAGTGGTTTTATATGACGTCTGGTGAACAGTCTTGCAGGCCTAGAAGAAGGGATATTGGTAACCTTAATGCTGTTATTTTAAACGCAAATGTTCATATACGTCTTTACATAATGATCGAACACCAGCAAGTTCAGTCATAAAAAATAAGAGACCATTTTCCACAAGTACCAAGAGCACTCTTGTTATACAAAATGGTAAGTGAGAGACTCATAATCACCGCACAGTTTGAAGACTTGGTCCGACTGATTGAGCTGTGTGTTATTTTACGCTACGGGTTGTTTTCACTCGCACAAACATAGCACCGCTAAATCCAATTATGCCGAGCAAAATGGTCGTTTCGTTCTTCATTTATTACCCTGTGCCGTGATAGATCGACATTATTGCAAAAATAACTGAAAATTAGCCCAGATTGTTTTGCGTCCAAATGTCCACAATCGCCGATGTTTACCCCACAGGGTCAATATGTCGTGCAATATACACCCATTTTGCCAATACCAAAATTACCCCCCCCCCCCAAAAAAAAACCAAACCAAAACAAAACAAAACAAAACGAAACAAAACAAAACAAAACAAAACAAAAAAACAAAGAAAAAAAACCCCCAAAAACAAAACAAAACAAAAACAAAAACAAAACAAAAAAACAACAACCCCAAAACAAAACACGAACATCCTCCCCCAACAAAAAACACCCCCCCCCCAAAAAAATAAAATAAAATAAAAAAATGCCAAAAAAAACCAAACCAAAACAAAACAAACATCACATCCCCCCCCCCCGCCAAAAATCAACCAAACTAACAAACAAAACGCGTTGTTCAAACTCTATACACCCAATGTGCTTTCCAATTGCTGTCAGGTGCTGATACATATGGGAATTTTGAAAAAAAAAACTTTTCGATACCAACAACATGTCAACAAGCTGATTTTCAGAGGTGGGCTATATTAGCATACTTTCTAACAATAATAAAAAAGCTGGTGTGTTCAACAATTTTTTGTCCGTCAGTGGAAAATCTCGTTAAACGAAAACACATCCCTTACCCTTTTTGAGTACATGTATTGTACAACTACCGGGTTGGAACCTTTCGAATGAAATGACGCGATATCTACAAAATCGTTCTGCTTCTTACAGTTAGTTCTGTAACTGGTCCTGATGGACTGGGTTACATTCTACTGAAACATACTGGATCTGGCATTTCTGGGCCCTAACTATCGTGTAACAATTCTGTCTCTTGGTGAATTTACTGTGCAATAGAAGAAGTTACCTTTTTGTCTCCGCACAAGAACGTAGATATGTTCCTTATTATGTAGCGTTTCGAATGCCTCTCAAAGATAGGTGTACAATAAACTTGATAAGTAAAAAATGCACATCATCGTTTGACCAGGGGAAGTTCCAGCTTCGTTTCTAACGATTGTAAAACCAACCAACTAACTAGACACATAATTTTAAATCCACAGCAATCTTTCAGCAAGTCTGTCTGCATACCCGCAATACTTGCATACATTGCAATGTTACAATATATCGTCCGTACTAATTCAAATATATGTTGGTAGTACCAACATATATATTCAATTTGGATTGAAAATCAATGTTTAGATTTTGTTTCTTGCCACAATGTGCATGAATCAAAATTCTACATTTTTTTCATGTCCCTTAGGATGTACCTATGTCAAGCAAATTGAGTGTAGAATGACATCTGTATCTATAATAGGTTTAGAGATATTAAAATATTTGTGAATTGTATCTCATTAGGATAAAATGGCAATGATACAATTTTGTTAACTGTTCATTGGGCGTAGTTGCCACTACTATAAATACCTGCCGGGACCTTTCGGACCTGTATTCACTATCGGGACAACTTTCTCCCCGAAACTCCATCTTTCACTCAGTGGGGGAGCTTGGCAGGTCCTACTAGTGCTGCTACTTAATTCATAGCCTGGGGTGACTTCAGTGTCTGATACAATATCCCTATTCTGGGGCCCACTGTCGGCCACAACTGGTAATTTCAAGCTGTTGTGTTTACATTTTCAGGTAATGCTCACACTAGAAAAGTCCCATTTTATATTTTACATTACATTCATTCGACAAACTAACCTTCAATTAACACTAATCACACATATATTTCAGATACTACCTCTTTAAAATATCGAATCGGGACTAACCAGTTACCCACAAACTTGGCTGCTACTTTGAAAATTGTGGATTCCGCACCAATGGTTTATAAATGAGGATAGTAGTATTGGGACGATCTTGAGCAGTTGTAATATATGAAACCTAAAGTAGCTATTTTACAATTATTTCGGAGCATTAATAATGATATGATATATACATGGCCGTGATTCACTTTGATATCCGAATCAACTGTATTTGTGTGCGACTGTCCTGCAATGTTCAAAACGGTGCATGATTCGCAAGGTCGAGGTCTCGTGTCGCATTTGAATTTGTAACTGACGATGATACCTGTTTCAGACACAACCGAGCGGGTAGATTAAAGTTAAGATAGTAAGTTATCTTTTAAAGTACTTTAATGACCGTTTGTCCGGGTAACTCGGAGAACGGACATCTGGAACCTAGCGAAATATTACGATAACGATCACCGGACAACCGAGGCTGAGCCTATGCTTTTCGAAAGAACAACAATGTCTATACAGCTATGCTGTTTCCACTGCTCAATCCCCCCTCCCAACAAGTTGCAATAAAATACTGTGTTTGATTTGACTTTACTGAAAAAAACGAACAAAGAAACTAAAAAACCCCCCAAACGGCACACGACGGCCACTTTCTCGATGAAATCTGTCACTGAGGGTTGATCATTTTTTATTAGGGAAGAGTGGCATGAAACCTTTCTTTTTATTTTATGTTTCATTAAAATTATCTGGGGTCGGGACTCTGGCCTTTTCAGTGAGGTCGGTCGGGTTATCGGAACCACAAATATATTTTTGTTCGGCCTTAGGTAGCTTGGACATTTGTTGAAACATGTTTAAAATGGATGATCTTTCCCCTTTTACACATTACCTCGTCAGTTTGATTTGTTGCCTGGGCTCAACCGGAGGTCCTTGTCATAGTATCAAACTGTGAACTGAAATAGGAATGACACCTCTACCTGTGACAGTCTTGCAGATATTCAACATTTAATCTTTTCAAGTGTCCGTAATTGGCATAATTTGAAATTCTGCCACTTGCAGTTCATTTGATGAGCCTATAACACAAACCTAGGAATTGAAGGTAGAATGACATCTCTGTATAACAGGGTTTGAAAGATATTTAACACTTAAATCTGTCAGGGTCTCAATATGCAGAAATTATAAATCCACAACTTTTGTTTGCACTTCATTGGATGCGCTTACAACACAAACATATGAACTAAAGTTGGAATGGCACCTCTACCTATTTTTGTTTTATATATATTTAAAAGTTCTTTCAAATGCCATGATTATCATAGATTTAAATGCAATAACTTGTATTTGTGGTTTGTTGGATGCACCTTTGTCACAAATCTATGAATTGTTATGGCAGCTCTGCCTACAAGGTAGAAAATAGTTTTGAAGACATTCAATCGTTTAAAATTTTCAGAAACATCCAATTAGTCTAAATTCAGATTGTATAACTTTTACATGTGGCACATTGGGTGCACCCATAACACATACAGTTGAACTGGCTTGGAATGGCACCTATACCTATAATAGTTGTACAGTTATTAAACATTACAGCTTTCACATGCCTTTCATAAGCACAAAAGCTTGCACAACATTTGTTTTTGGGTCATTGGATATATATTGGACACAACCTAGTAATTGAAGTGGAAAGTGGCGCTGTAGCTATAACAATGAAGATTCAAAACTCCAATTGCCTCTAATTTGCATAATTTTGAAAATCTTTACCATTAAACACTCAGATGCACCCATAACGTCACCTTTAGGTCGATATTTTGGGCAAATTCAGTGTGAAAATGTACAATGTTTAAGAAATTCACGCTGAAAAATTAGGGTAGAAAGAAAGAAAGTAAGAATGAAACATCTTGGAAAACAGAATCCCTGGATTACACACAGACGTAATTAGCATTGTACGTTCAATCTACAATCACTTGGAACTACGCAAAGGGTCAGGATGATTTTCCGTGATATATATAGAGCTTTTGAACGTGTTCAACAAGTAGCTCTCCTCTTTAAAATGTATCAACTAGTATTTACCGTACTCATCATCCAGTGAATTGAAGTTATCCCAGAGGATTGTCCTTACACGATCAGAGCTCGTCACGATTACCCATAGAAACTGGTGTGCCCCAGGGAGCTATCTTCGGGCCTTTCCTATTCTTAATTTACATTAATTGCATCGTTGATTATATTTCATGTGACATCACGCTTTTTGCTTATGACGCTAATGTTCTACGACCGTGAATTTTCCGAAGCTGGCGTTAATACCAATCTTGATCATGTATCTATCTGGATTCGGATGTTACTCATGACATCTAGTTTTATGAAATCTTTCTTGGTTTTGTTCTTTGTAAAACATATTTTAACAAGATCAAGTATTGTACATGAATACATAGTCCCTCACCAGGGCAAAGTTGACATGAAGTGCCCACAAACCAAAATGTGGTAGCTCTAGATATTATTTGTATACGAAATATGGCCCGGAAAAGCTTAAACTTTAAGGGGGTCAAAGTTTAAGGTGAAATGTCACAATGGCCCAATTTCGGTGCTTGAGACACCCCTATTCCATGGAGTATCCACATACCAAATTTGGTAGCTGTAGAAGTTATGATATAGGATATATATAGCGCAGACAAACTAAATCTTTATGGGGATCAAAGGTCAAGGTCACAGTGACCCAATTTTGGTGCGCGACACACCCGTACCCAAGGAAGTATCCTAGCACCAAATTTGGTAGGTGCAGGTGTTACGGTGTACGGCCGGGACAAGCTTTGCCGGAAGGACGGACACAGGGCAAGCCTCTAGTCCTCGGCAGGGATTTAAAAACAATCCTTTTCTACTCATCGCTGATTCTGCAAGACATAAAACCGCAAATCACACCCACCTGGGCATCACTCTTACCTATGACTTATAACGTGGCATCAAGACATAAATCGCATTGTCAGGAAAAGCAAGAAAATGTCTGTATTCCTTGGAAATAAAACAAACAAACAAAATTAAAGTAAGTTTCTAGGAGAACCTTCGGAAATTGCATCTGTCTGTGGTCCACCTGGCCAAGAAAATTGAAGTGTCTCCTACAATTACAACCTTCAAGGCAAAATGAAGCAGGCTGCTGATCTTTCGTCATAAAATCCCAAAATATATCGCGTTTGTTCCCCCTTGACAAACATTGTACATGGACAGCTTCCTCGTGTAACTAAAAAAATCAAAAGTCATTTCCTTCTGTCTTGTCCTCTTAAACTGCCGACACTCACTGAAACTTCTGAGATTTGTCACAAAAAGTGCTGGCCCCTTTGTACATTTTGAAGGCAGTATTAAACCTTGTCGGCGATAGACTCTAAGAAGTTATGTTTTGTCGTAGTATTGATCTTTCCAGTGAATTAAACACCAAATATTTGCTGTGGCATAGTTATACATTGCCATTACCTAGACCATACGTTTCGTAAACTGTTTACTATACGACTTGCTGTTTTACCTGTTTTGAACTCCAAGAGAAACTCGTTATAGAATTCCTGGTTATAATTTGTCAGAACAGAAATCAATACCATTACTATATTTTCCTAATGCATCAATTCTTAAAGAATATGCGAACTTATCATCAAGGCCTACATGTCATTCCATACAATCATTATTCTGTAACAGAGAGTTATGACATGTGTCTGTCCGAGCAGTCTGAACTAGGGAAGGAGTATGCACTCGTGTCTTTGCCTATGGGAAAGCTTATTACCGCGCAGTTTGTAAACAAACTAATTAAAGCACGTTTTCAGCTGAAATGACCGATGACTTGACACACACGCTTTGACAATAACAACGTTCCTGACGTGCACGTGTTTCACAATAACACTGTTCCAAATGTGATTTCTGAAAGCAAAATACCTCTCAGGTGACATGTTGGAGGCGGGTATTCTCATTGCAAGCAGAGTAAATCTGCAAACGATCGTTGTTAACATTACGTTCCTCAAAAGGCAACCTTAATGTGACCAACTTTTTCTAAAAGTTCAAGAGTAGCAGATACTTGATCACCATGATACATTAAGGCTCACTTTGCGGAAATGTACTTCTCAGTGTTACAGTATTAAAAATTAAACTTGTCTGAAAATCATGTTGTAAGAAATAAAATTTTGCCTTACAACGTTTTTTTTAATGTCAACAAGAAAACAGACAAAGATTTATTTATTACAAGTTCAGTGATATTTCTATTTTGTGTGAATCGCAAGCAAGAACGGATCAGTTAACAGTTAAAACGATCTGAATGGTTTAATATCGAATTAGCATACAAGGGAAACACAAATTCACCGAATTACTTTCACGCCTGACACACAGCCACAAAAACGTCTTCTCCCATGCTGCCGACTCCTTCCCTATAAACTTCTTGTTCTGTCCTACAAAAATGTTCAGTTGAGGTTTGTGTCGGATTAGTTGCCCATATGAAAGTCAACCTACTTGCACTTGACCACACCACATTGCAAATGCAAAGGGATCGGATGACAAACGATCCATTCTTCTGGTTGCCCTGAATAAAAATCTTATTTCTTTAATATGGATTCATTGATATAGGTTTACCCATGTATGCATGAGCGTCTTCTCTTTATGTTGAAGCAAATTGGAAAGAGATTATGTTCCATGAATGTTCCTCTTGGCAGCTTGTTTGAATCGCCACACTTTTCTACCTGCGCATCGCCGCTTTTTGTGCATTAGACATTGTCAGCAAAATGGGTATACTTGTATCCGTTTTATGTATCTTGTTCTTACATATCCCAGGAATCGTTAAAGAAAAAGGTAGGGTAAAATACATTGAACTGTCAGAAGACAAATTTAACGAAAGTAACAAGAAATTACCCTGACACACTGCACGCTGACAATGGTGAATAACCATTCGTATATGTCTCTAAAACGATGCTTGTAGCAATGTTGTTTCAGTGTATATAAGGTTTCACCACACTTTCTTTAATACGTTATTTTGTATATTATTATCAATAACGTAAACACAAACTGTTTTTCTGAAAAAAAAAAAAAAAACGAGACTGGCACTAAGCTTTAAGAATTCATACTTTACTGTTCCATTTCACGTAAGAATGCTCATTCCACTCTTGATATAGACAGCACTGATTGAATGTAGGCTTTAAGGAATATTATTAGTCAAAGAGAAGACGTGTTAGTCGCGCATTTTTTTCTTTTTACAACCACGATTTACGGCAAATGTTGCTCTCCTCAAAGCATCACCGGGAATCGCTCTGATATAACTACTTGTAAACCCTCATTCAACTTGTGACTGGTTCAAGCATACCAACTTCACATGACAATCAATTTAAAAACGAAGTGTATGTGGCTTTTGGAAATATATAAACATGAGCCAAGAGCTTTTTACGACGCTCAGGAAAGCTATTGATTTCGTCTTTTATTTCTTTACAACTACAGGCACACTGATAACTGAATGAAAAGTACTTTTAAAAGAGAACTGTGCTGGGAGTGATGAAGGTAATTCAGATAAGCATGACTTTGTGGTGATCAGGGAAGAGTTAATTGCAATATCGATAGCGGGTATTGCTTCAAGCACGAGATGTTGATGGCTCAGCCTCTTTTAACACCACGTAAACACAAAAGGTTTAATGGCGGTGACCACCAAAGTAAGACGGCATGTGATCAAGTGTATCCATTAACACTTGATAAAGTGGTCATCATCCACTACTGGGTAGGGCCACCATAATTATATTTGTATATGCGTGACATTTTATATGGACTTAAGCCCTGCTGCATAGCTTCGATACTTTTATGTATCAAAACTAAATGTCACCATTCTCTCAATGCGCTTAAAAATTGTACTTCACCGCTTCAAAAGTAATTCACGAGTTTTAATATACGATTCGTTTTGAATGTAATGCTAAGGCTGATTTGGAATCTTATTATGATAGAGTATCTGTGCACGCCGAACCGACAAGGCCCCATGCAAGTGGAGTTTGCACAGTGACTGGCCGGTTTAGGAAGCCAGGGGTAGTAACTTTTCCCTAGTGTTCTAAGTGTTGCTCCTTGTCTCAATACATTTCTATGCGGACACAGGTTTCTCGTGGAGGTTTATGACATTGTTTATTCTTAAGAAATCATGCTTCTCCTTTAAAACATTATTGTTTATGTGAACTGGATTCTTTCCTCACGTGTAAAGAGATTCTATGACTCTATGGATTGAATAACGCCCTTTTTGTTGCATCTGATATGTTTTTGATACATTTACGGTTTATTCGTATGATCATACATCGCGTATATATAGCTTTAAGTTGTGACATCAGTACCAGATAATAATTTACGTTTGAACTTCTGCTTGTAGATACAGTGAAACGTACATAAACAAGATTGGTTCTCATTCAAGTTGCTACCCCAACAACGTGCGTCTGTCTTCGTGTCACATTTCGTCAACATACAGTGTATAACCGTGTTTTTGAGTGAACAAGTGCATATGATGCATTTGCGCGTGTTGCTGGAGATTCAGCACCTGGGTATGTACCAACGACTGCAAAACACGTGAATTGGAACTTTTTTATTGAGATATAGATAGATATTTATTGACAGTAACAGTATAATATACAAGGGGTAGCACATGGAGGAAAAGTGCATATACTGTCCATTAAATAACGAAACTTACGCTGGCGAAAATGAAGATAAGATTGCTCATGGAGAGAAAAAGAAAAGTTCAAGTCCACCTCATGCAGTGCTCCGTGAGCGACTTAAAAGAAACAGAATATCTGACCAATGTGTAATAACATTCCTGAAAACCATCATGCATATATCCATGTATGCTTATAGTAAGAGCCAAATGTCCTTTCGAGCTTATTTAGATTGTTGAAGAAAAGTACTGCAGGACATTATGACACATTAGTACATCAACAGGGTTGGCATTGGTTGTCAACCAAAAGAAAAAAATGATAATGGATGTGGAAAACTAAGGTTCTTAAAATATCTTGAGAATATTTGCAGTGAGTGGGCATTGGAGTAAAGCATGCAACTCTGTATTACTGGACCACATAGACATACACGATTTTCTCTTGGTATTCTTGCCCACCTGCCGGTATCCACCTTAAATCTATGTGAGCTCACTCTGATGCGGGGAAAAGACTTTCTCGCCCATTCTGGCACACAAGAGGTTTCGTATACAACATGTCTTTTGAGAGTTGGATTTATTTAACAGAAAAGTTTTTGTCGCGTTCTTTGCGAACCTTGTATATTATTTGCTAGTTTCACCTGAAAGTTTGCTTCATACGAGGTACTAGTGTCTCTTAAAGTTTGAATAACTTTACCCATTGGAGCCCTTACTGAGATAGCCTTATTTATTAATTTCTTGAGGTAGCTACCAGCAAAGCTTGCCCGTTGTTCAAGCTTACGAAAGAAAGCTGTTTGCTTGTCTCTTGTCGCGCTTGGAATCCCGACCTCCGCCAGAACGATTGATGATAGGGTTTGTTGTCTGACACCATTCATTTCTTTCAATATATTCATGTATGACATAAGCATATTCTACTCTTTTTGTCTAAAGCTTTGATCTATCACGACACTCCCACGTCTAGACCGGAACATTAAAGCATCGATCTATCACGACACTCCCACGTCTAGACCGGAACATTAAAGCATCGATCTATCACGACACTCCCACATCCATACCGGAACATTCAGCTTTTTCTTGAGAGGCGGCATTTTGGAGAGGACTCCCTCTAAAATAGTTCATCAACTAAACTAAACACATGGCATTGAAAACAAATCCATCAAAGTATCCTGTTTTATCTGCCCGCTGAAAGCTTATGGCGGCGAAAGTGAAGGCGCGCTACTTATTTACTAATGCTGCTTACCAAGAATGGTGATAACGTCTAAATGTGTAAAAAAAAAAAAGTTTAATTTGAAATATTTCTTGTATTTCTATGATAATAAATATTTCCCTTCTCCCGTGCTGTACATTTGCACCCATATCAGCATTTTTGCTTCAATTTTACCCCCAACGCTTTGAGTTAAAATCATCCTAACGAATTGGCATAAGGCAGGCCGATTTTCCACCAAGGTCAATCGGAAACTAAACCATTTGCTTATTGGTATAAGTCCACTTTTATTTGAAGTGAGGTTGGGATTTCTAGGAGCATGAGTAAATCATATCCTTGTGCAGTCTTCCAATTCGATGTCAGATAAACTGCAAGATCCATTTAGTACGGTGTCTTGGTATACTATGATATATGCTTATATACGAGCTTAGTTTATGGCTCCAGTGCAAATAAACAGCCACTGGTAACGATTCTCATGCTACTGGAAATATTTGAACGCTTCAATATCAATTTCTTATTATTGCTCGCTTGGATATTGTGGAGTTATCAGATGGGGCAATTTATGAACACAGAGTGTGATCAGTGAGCCCACGGGAACTTGAAGTCTCTTGAATTTGACTGGAGTACACCATAGGGGCAACGAATATCAAAGATAGAATTCGTTATTATTGTGCACGATATTAATAAAGTGAAAACGGTGATTTATATTTTATTTGTTTTTTATTCATTTCTCTACTGTCTTGACGTCAGTTGTGGATACATCATCATAAAGCGAAACTGTGTGCTTGGAGACCTGCAATGTAAATTAATATGATGAAGGTCTGTGGACAGGAATCAACAAAGGGAAAAAAGGGTACTTTTGTGATCACCTCGAGACTTTGTTTCTTGTTTTGTGACCACAGGACAACCGGGCTCGAACCGGCAGCTTTCGGCACCAATCACCGTGCCGAAAATGGAAAACGCACGTACCATATCATGCCTGAATAAATTATAAAAAGTGTCAGATGACATCTATTTAATCCATGACCTCTGAGCAGCACCCCAATTGTGCCCTTGATAAATCATCATGACCAGCTAGGGTAGACAATGTGATATATCCCATAATGCGCGTGACTGTGTGCTTTCTGTTACAACACTCAACAGTCTTTATCTACAGTCACAAATGTGGAGCTACGCAGGAATACATGTCTTGATTTATATTTGTTTAGGGCTTGCCTGACACGTAAATTTCATTATGACATAACGCTTTCTCGTTCTAATGGGTCGTACAAATTGACTGTTATAATCCAGGTTTTTAGGCGTCTGCTGTCCACGGATAAATGAATTTGTTTAATTTTGTATGTGGCGATATGACGACGCATGCGCAGGGCTGAACGCCATTAAGTGGAGAGCTCTTGTGGCCCTACGCTACCACATCAGCCCACAAAAATGTAAACTAACCAGGTTACAGACTGTATCTTCTAAAATAGCTTATGAATTCACACATGTTCTTTGCCAAATAGTTCCTTTTTATTCCTTCTGAATCATCTGTGAACAAGAACTCCCTGTCATCATTGGGAAAATGTTTAGATATTACCATTTGCAGCAGCCAAAGCACTGACAGCAGTCATGCCGCGTTGGGTGGGGAATATGAGTACTCACGTTGTGGTCTTGTGTATTAAGCCACTACACTGAGCATACTAAAAACTGATCTGTCAATACAAAATGCACACTGCACTGATCGGTTTGAGAAAGAAATACTTCCTGTACTCGGAATTATGTGAGAGGCAGCCCTTTGTACTTGTAAGAGTCATTTTAATATGCACTTTGTAATCTAACCGGAAGCGGGCCCATTTACTCCTGTAGTACCTTGCCCGAGTGTTTCACTTTTGCGCCCCACCTGTTGATCTTGTCATCAGGAATGTTCGTGAGATGTCAATTTTATGTCTTTTATTCTGATCACCTGTCATCGTTCCGGGCCTACTGGGCAATGCAACCGTCAGTTCATCTAGATATATGTGTGAAACTCACGTCTTTCATAAGGAAAATATGTTCCCGGCAATGTACAGGGGTCAGATTCAGAGTAGTGCAAAGTCGGACAGAAGGGATATGCCTTGGGAGCTATGATAAATCCTAATGTCGCTAAGCCAAGCAATTTTTTCCAAAGGTAAGTGTGGCGTAAATAGATTTTTTGGGGTTAAGGGGTTCAACAAAAGAGTCCTGGAACTTGTATCTTAGCTCAAATCTAACCATGACGTTCGTCAAAAGGAGACTAATGCTTCAAGAGCCAACGTGCCGAACCTTGGATCATCGGTGAAAGATCACCAAAAAGCGCAGGCAAAAGTGAACTAAACAGCCGCAGAAATATTTTTCCTGTTTGCGTGAGTGCCCCCGAGAGTCCCAACCATGACACGGATAAGCTGGTTATCGAAACGGCAAGCAAAATGGGAGCTCTGTTAAGCTTCGTCGAGATTAACCCGTTCCGTCGACTTGGAAACTGAAGAAAAGCAGAGACAAGCCGCTAGCTATAATTGTCAAATTTACTTCTTATTTGGCAAGGTAAAAAGTTATATGAGGCTAGAAAAAGAAGCAGAGACAGCTACATATCTGGGGATCTCAAGAAAAGACTGTTGCGCGTTGCATGTCTCGTCAGACAAGAGGGTAGGTAAGGGGTTTCCCGTGCTGGCGTACTGGGGCTTTTTATTTACCGTACTGGCGTACTGGAAGCCCTCTTGTTTTACGTACTTCGTACTATCCAAAATTTTGAAAGATTTTTATTTTCTGCACTGCGTACTCTAGAAAAATGATTACCTGTACCAGTGTACCAACCCCCCCCCCCTTACCCCCCTTCAGACAACTCAAACGCGAGATTATTCACGATTGGTGGACACGCGATAGGAACCTTTTGTGAAATTTAACCCTTAGGGCTGATAATACAGGTAAAACGATTTATGTAGCA